>PVIU01003302.1:0-148484 GCA_004026605.1 Ondatra zibethicus
TCTTAAGGTGTATCATGATAATATCTTGGTGGGATTTCAGGCTGGAGCTGGGTAAAGGGTGGTGGTTTCTAATTCTCTCAATAAGAAAACTGTGCCCTGGGGTTGGGGTAGGGACAGGACTTTCCAGTTAAAGAGGTGGTGCAGTACCTCTCTGTTGTGTTCTGTTTTTTAAGTCAAAAGATGGCTCAATTTTAGATTTTTTTTTTTTCAGGCAGATTCTGAGCGGCAGAGACGGGGTGGGGAGGGCTGGAGCTGCTACAGGTGACAGCGATCTTGGACTGTAGCAAGCACACTTCTATCAGATTGTAAAAATCCAAACAGTTAACACCTGCTGAAGTGCGTCTTTTGAGTGGCATCGCCCTTACCAACATAGGGAAGGAGCTTTCCAGTCAGTGACTTTGTTCAGAACAGGTGCCTGGGTGGCAAGGGAGGTGCTCACACTTGTAGGTGGAGGGTTGAACCTCACTTAGGAAGCTGATGGTGACCCTCTGGAGTCCCCATGAAGAGCTGCTGTCGGTGTTGGGGGGGTGCTGTATCCCCATGCCTGCTCTGATTTCATCTCTTCAAAGTCAGAACTTCCCGTGAGCTTGACTGCTTGAGGAGGTCATATGCCTTCATTTCACAACTCCCCCCCCCCCTTCATCTAGGGCATCAGATAGCTTTGTTTTTGTGTCTTTTTGATGGGCAACTGGAGATGTACTTACTTTAGGAACTCACACCGTGATAGCCTACATTTACACACAGGGTTAGAGAAGACAGGATAGGTAGCTGTGTGTAAATTGATGCTCTTTACGAATGTCTTATCCTAGAGTAATTTCATAGGCTGTAGGGTGCAATTCCATAGGGATTTTCATATGCATATCGAAAAGTAAATTTTAGATTATGTTATTGTTTTATGAAATCTATATTATATACATGGCAGCAATCTGGCTTATTTTTATAAGTGATGAGTTTCAAACTAATGATTCGTGTTGGTGTTTAAGCCTCCATTTACTGACCATTCTGTTAACCCATATTAGTTCACTCTTGCCTCTCCAATCAAATGTTCGGTGGTGGATGGCTTATTTTTCCCATCCACAAGTGGCCATCGAATAGCTTTCGTATTTTCTAAAATGAAACCCATTAATGATGATTTTGAAGAGCTTGGATAAATAATAGATGGACTTGAAGTCACCTCACAGTATCTGGGAGCTCTAATGGGGCAATTAGCCTTGGGCAGAGCATGGTGGGTCTAGGGTGTGAGCTAACGTGCTGGGTTTCTTGCTTCTTGCTTTTGCTGGAGCAGTAGAGGGACTTTGTTCGGTCTTGGCTGTCGTGGCTCAAGAGTTATCAATAACTTTTGTGTTTTAAACACGTGAGTGACGGCAGAACATTTCCCAGTGTGTGCACTTTGGAAGATGGCCTCCAGATAAGCGTGCGCTAAGTGGTGCGTTCCCATCAGACAAATAGGAAGGCTATCTTGAAGTGTACTGATCACCATTCCCTCACTGTGAGAATTTTGAAAACCCAAGTAGCAAACATTCTTTACTCTGATTGCTTACAGCATAAGGGTCTGATGTGCAGGAGTGAGCCATGAGCCTTCCTCGTGATCAGAGATCTTGTTTAGTACCATCAGCCCTTGGGAGCTCAGGATATCTTCACTGACATATACATAATCATGGGCAGAAACAAATCTAAAAATTAATGAGGAACCCCCTCAGGCATTCTTTTATTTTAACTTCTTGGTCTGACCCGTGTTTTTTTTTCCATCCACCTGGCACTCCAATGGCAGCAAAGAGCAGAAGCCCTGCCCCCTCTCTTGAGCCTATAAATGGTCTGGAAGTGTTTAGGAAAGGCTGCTGGGTGAGGTTCCTCAGTTCCCAGTAGGAGAGTGCCTGAGTTCTGCCAGCCCCTGCTGACCCCTAAAGAAGCAGCTAGCCCCTTGCATCCAGACTCCTCTAGCCTAACCCAAATTCTCTGTTGTTGTCAGTGGCGGCCCCTGACTTGCTGGATCCCAAGTCTGCCGCTCAGAACTCCAAACCGAGGCTCTCCTTCTCCGCCAAACCCACCGTGCTTGCTTCTCGCGTGGAGAGTGACACGGCCATTAATGTTATGAAATGGAAGACGGTCTCCACTATTTTCCTGGTGGTTGTCCTCTACCTGATCATTGGAGCCACTGTGTTCAAGGCGCTGGAGCAGCCTCAGGAGATTTCCCAGAGGACCACCATCGTGATCCAGAAACAGACTTTCATAACCCAGCATGCCTGCGTCAACTCCACCGAACTGGACGAGCTCATCCAGGTAAGGACCCCAGATGAGCTGGGCTCCATTTCTCCCTCGGGGGAGAAAAGACTAGAACACCAGGGTGGACCTCATGGTCCCTGAGAGCATGGACCTGCTTCCCCTATGTTTTCATTTCCTCCACTGCCCCTACCTTCTTATCTCTTACTTCTCCTACTTGCTCTCTTCCTTCCTACTCTATTCTACCTCTTCTTTCTTTGTTGTTCTTTTCCTTGTCTTAGAACTGTCAGGGTCTGACTCGTGATTCTGGAGGCCATTGCCCACAGAGAGGTATTGGTTTGAGAACCTGGGCCATGGCCCTCACCTCTTACGGAGACTGGCCTGTGGAGTGACACTCTTGGGATGGATCTTCTACTCTGTGAACAAGTTGTCACCCAATTCTCTAGGCTCGGAGCATAGCTTCATTAAATGCTTGTTTCTTCTTTGAATCCCAGCTAATATCAGCTCACTACTGCACAGAAAAGGGAAGTTTATGAACAAGTGCAGCAGTGTTAATCTAAAACAGCTGGGTACCATCTTTACGGTGATGCGTGTTTTAAGTATTGACCCCCCCCCCCCGCCCAAATGATGTGTGTCTGAGTTAGGCTTCTCAGACATAGCCATATTTTGGCTGTAGGTTTCTTTGGCGTAAAACAGGGGTCTTAGGTGACAGGAACCCCTCAGATTCTCCTACAAGGGGATTTGCTGGCTGTGGGAAACGTTCTCATTGTGTACACATTTATTTTCCTAGACAGCTTGCTTTTTCTTGCTTGGTTTGATTCAAATTGGACTGAAAGTGATCTCTGAGTCATCATTTGAGTGTGTTTTTCCTCATTTTGTGTCTGGGTTTTTATATCACTTGAATGAGTTGGAATAATAGATTTAGAGATTTTATTATTGGACTTAATCCCGTGTTTTTGTAGGACCTTTGCCCGAGTCTCATCTCATGATGACTACCCATTCTTCTCTGCCTGGGAAGGAGACGTAGCCTTGTTCACACACGACTGACAGTTGTCAGGCCTGGCGTCATCTGATCCTGAACCCCGTTGGGTTCCTGCCACCATCAGGCATTTCTGCATCTCTCCCATTTAACTTAAAATTTTGTTCATTTTCGTTTCACTTTTAAACTGCCACAGTCTTAAGTTCTAAGAACGTTCTTGACACGCTTACACACCGAGTTCTCTGCTACTTTTAGATAATGGTGGATAATGGTGGCACATTGTTCATCGGCAGACAGTCCCACAGCCAACTCATTAATCCTTTGTCTAGGGCTCCCCCTGTCCCTGAGCTTAGGCAGGCTCATCCTGGCTTCATTCTTCCTTGGTGCCACCTAACCCGGCCCCTGAGGTACTGCAAGTCTTTAAAGCAACCCCACTTATTTTGTTTTTAGAAGCACAGTGCCTGGTTGTGTCAGTGGAGGCCAATGGGAGTGCGGCTCAATGCCTCAGCTCTGGGTTCAGATAGGATCTGTGTGAGCCCCTTATCAAATCATCTTTGGGAATAAGCAACCTTTCCCTTTAAGCCCCCAATGATCTTGGTGAGAGACTGGCCACCCAGTAGGTGATGAGCACCAAGGACTCCCACCTGCAGTAGCAGTAGCAAGGGCCAGGGAAAGCACTGGATTGTTTGTAGTGGTTATTTTCCCTCCTCATCCGTTTGTTGGGCTGTAGCTCTTGATTTAGGTAACTTCACCCTCCTAGCTGGTGCCACCTGTGATTGGCCTTGGGCAGGGAAAGGAAAAGAATCGTGCAGGTTGTTGGAGGAAGCTCAGTGTGGATTTGAGAATGATCTCACTGTCCGACTCTACCCAGAACTCTCAAGATAACTTGAAGGTCATGGCAGATGGGGCAGTCTAATGGTGAACACAGCTTTTTTTTTTTACACATTGTTTTTCTTTTGAATAGACAGAGCTCAAAATATGACCTACTTTTCCCATTTCTGTTCTGCAAGCTCCATCCATTTTAGCCTTTTGACTAAGCACAGCTGATTGAGTGTCATTGCTCTTTAAACAATTTTGCTCTTTAAACAATTCTAAAAACAATTTTGCATTCCATCATTTTTTTGGTGTAGAAGTTGCTTATTATTTATTATGATTTCTTATCTTTGTAACTTAATTATTTCAGTACATTTTCACCCTTGAATGTGTATATTTTTGATACAAAAATCTAATGTTCAGACTTCAAGGATCAAGATAAGGGTAAATGAGCCTATGGTCATTTATGAGAATAGCATCCTATCCCTACAGCTGTAGTATTTGGCATCTCCCCACCCTTATTTCCCAATTACTTTACCCCTTAAAGCCCTGTGAGTGGGTCTACTAGACAGTAACATCACAGCATTGTGGATTGGGAAATTAGACAGGGCAAGTCTGCAAAGTGTGGTCTGGCATCCCTACTAGAAGGCTCTGCTATCCAGGGAGCTTTATCGTCTTGCAGTGTGGGAGGCGGAAAGAGTGGAAGTGGGTAGTAGTTCATCCTGCTGTTTGTGAGAAGGAGCAGTGTTCAATATAATGAAACTGTCCTGGTCCCCAGATTATTACCAGACACCTGACTCCATGCTGTGTTGATCAGGATGGGATGAGGGGGATGAACACCCCAAGGCAGACGACAGTCTTCAGTGCTTCTCTGCTAGATACACATGCACCCGTACGATTCCTGTTAATTCCATAACGACGCATTCCGTCAATCACCCCAGCTTTTCAACAAGATTGGTGGAAGTGCTGGACACAAAGTGCCACGACAAATATCTTTCCTGGGCTGGGATTTGAGAACAGAGAAGGTGTCTGCTTCTGTGGCAGTTCAATTAATGTGTTGTCACTACAGAAACACACAGGAAAACCCTCCTGAGTTTTAGACTCATAAATATTGTCACCAGACAGAAGTCAATGAACAACCTCGAAGTATGTACACTGTTCTAACTCTTTTACATTCTTTAGCTTATATAATTCTCATAACTGAGAAGCATGGTTATATCAGACATGCCTTACCTTCAGTCTAGCTATCCCCATGTTTGATGAATCAACTTGGGAATTTAAAATGTGTTGCAAAATCTATGACCTTTGCATTAGTAACAAACAAAGGTGTTTGTCCTCTAGTTTCTAGCTGAAGTCCCACTCCATGAGACCCAGGTCAGGAAGATATTCTTCCCTATTATGGGATAAAGAATCGTCAGATTTTTATGATGATATTCAGTGACCTCAGTCTAGATGTTTGGTATCTCCATTGGGACAGTGTGGAATTATCTTTGCATAATTCCTTCCCTGCTGTTTGGCTCTTTCGTGGGTGTTTATGGGGGATCCTCAGTGGGTTGACTTCTCTGCTACGTATTTAGCCAAATAAAATGACAGCAGAAAAGCAATGACTTCTCTTAATCTGCCCCCTCCTGCACAGTCAAACAGGGGCGGTCACTTTAGATATAGTTACATTAGAAATGCTTACAGATTGGAGTTAGGAATGCTCATAATTGGAATACTAAGGAAGAAATAATAAATCACTTAATGACGGTGAGAGAGACACGGAAGAGGTAAAGAGAGGCTGCATGAAGGGGAAGAAAGGGGATCAGAGGAGTTCCAGGTAGGCATAATCTAGCAGAAGAGTTATCTAGACAAGAGGCACAGGGCCATGAGCAGGCTCTGTGGCACTGACCAGACCTTGTTATTCCACAGCATGGAGGTGGCTTCCATCCTCCATGGAGGGGATGAGCCTGGCTGGGTACCTGGGTATGTATGGAAGGATGCTAGGACCTACAGGGTCAGATGTACTACCCCACGATACAGCTAACTCTGGACTTTTAAAATAAGCAAACATTATTTTTTTGTTTTGTTGTGTTAATATTATATTAACTGCATAGTATGCGTTTATTTACAAATGGCGTTTTGAATGCCTACCATGTAAGGAGAGCTCTGAAACACATGGATATTACAGTGTGAAGATTCTTGCCCTCTGTGAGTCTGTATTCTACTGGGGGTGGGCTGGGGTGTTCATCCATGGTGGTAGGGTTCCAGAAGAGCCAAGCGGTGAAGTTAGGTGTGGGGATTGCTAGGAAATGCTGAGGATGAACTGTGAATAAGGTCACTGGGAACCGTCACTAATGTGGTGATTTCGGATGAGGAGGCAAACCTGTGTCAGGTGTGGAGTAGCACTGGGGCAGGGGGCTGACCGTATGCAAAGCCCTGACGGAGGTGGGGGAAACTGCTGGGGGCTGAGGGGCGCCGGAGAAGATGGTGTTGGGCGAGGTTTGGGGACTGCCCTAGTTTAATTTCTGTTATAAAGTATTCCAACAATAAGCAAATTGGGAGAGAAATGGTTTATTTTAGCTTATGCTTCTCGGCTGCAGTCCATCACTGTGGAGGGGTGACAGCAGCGGCGGCTGAAGCATCACATCTACCGTCGGGCAGAAGCCATCAGGGCATTCCTGCTTCATGCTCAGCTGGCTTTCCCATTCTTATGCAGCCTGGGCGCTGTGTCTCCCACCTTCAAACCGGGTCGCCTCACGTCAGTTACACAGTCTCCCATAGCCGTGCCATGGGCTAATCTGACCTTGATAATCTCTTTCCAGGTGACTCTCTGTTGTGTGAAGCTGGCAGTTAAAACTAACCTTCTCAGGGACTGGACCACGTCCAGCTTCTTAAGTTAAACATGAGAAGTCTGTGTCTTTGCTTGCTCTGGCTTGGATTCTGGCAGCCCCTCCCCAGCCTTTGCCTTAACACACTGTTCAGTCAGCAGGAGCAGAATAACTCTTCTGGGAGATATTTGTAGTAGCAGTCTCGAGATATGATCAGATTCTGGGTAGATTTGGAAGGAGAGTGAGGTAGAGATAACACACTGACCAGTTAAGTGTGCAGTGGGCAAGAGATAACCATACCCTGGCTCACTGAATCCCAAGGAATTAAAAGAAGATGACTCCTTTCCATTCAAGTGGGGAATGAGTGGGAATTGTCAGGATGGGGATATTGTCCTGGATAGAGTCAGGCAAGCTTCGGTTACTGAAGGTCTCTGAGCACCAGATTGCAGTGTTTACAGAGCCACCGTGTCTTGGAGGAAAACAGTGTACTACAGAGTAGCACTCAAATGAAACAAACCCCCACATTCTGGAGAGGCTGGCTGCCAGCACCAGTTTTCCTCCCAAGAGGCCCTCTACAAGACACTTCTGTCATGAATCTGGAGCACTAATGTGCCTTCGAGCGTTTTGTCAGCTGGGGTTTCTACACAGGCCCGGCCATGTTTTCTTTTACATCACAGCCATAGAGGCAGAGCTCTCTGAGCATCTCACTGAAACCAAGCGCCTATCTATTCACAACAGCGAGCAGAGGATGCTAGCCTCCCTGGCAGGAACCTACCATGGTCACGTTGCTGGTTACTTTCCATTGTCAACTTGATCCCATACACAGTCACTCAGGAAGAGTGTCTCAGTGAGAGATTAGCTACACTGGGTATGCCTGTGGGTGATTGTCTCTGTGGCCTTGATTGATATAGTAAGACCCAGCCCACCATGGGTGGCAACATTCCCTAGGACGGGAGTCCTGAGATGTGTTAGTGGAGAATTTAGGCTCAGCACTAGACACAGTAGCTCATCCCCTCAGTTCCCGACTGCAGATGTTATTAGATACTTCATCCCTCCTGTCATTGTGGTTTCCCCATGAGAGACTGCAACCTCGAATTCATTGTGAGCTGAATAAAACCTTTGTCCTTAAGTTATTTATTATTTTTACCTTCTATATAAGTGTTTGCCCACATGCATGTATGTTCACTCTGGGTGCCCATGGAGGCAAGAAGCAGGTTTCAGAGCCTAAGAAACTGGAGATACAGATGGTTGTGAACTGCCATGTGAGTGCTGGGAACTAAACTTGGGTCTTCTGCAAGAGTAGTAAATGCTTTTAACCACTGAGCCATCTCTCAGTCCTGCTGCCTATGTTGTTTTAGTCAGGGTGTTTCATCATAGCAACAGAAATAAGGCTAGACCATTATCAGTGACAGCTCTTGATGAGCATGTCATTTGAACAGGGGACAGTACTGCAGTGGAACTTTAGCAAATAAGCCCAGGTTGGCTGCAGGTCAGCATGGCCGTGGTAAATGTGAGGTGCTTATTAGGATGACCCCGTAAGGATGTGACATGGGGGGGTAGAAAACATGAGTGGAGAATGGGGTGACCTGAAGAAGCATGCTTGCGGGTCATCATACAGAAAGGGTTTAACCCCTGATCCTGGAGGAGACCTCCAGAGAATGAGTGGGGGATGGGGATGAGGTGAGCAGAGAGGCAGTGTGAGCCACGAGGGCTTCAAGAACTCGAGGTTGCTAAGGAGGAAGGTCCACGAGGCAAGAGACGTGATCTGCAATGAGAGATTTCAAGAATCTCTCTTCCATTGTATGGAATCTGTATCACCCTGTGTCCCCAGACTTCTGGTCATTTTATTGTTCCTATACCATCCATGGCCCTTTAAAACAAGCAGTTAAATACAGCCCTAAGCAAGGGAGTCATGGGAGATGCGTGAGTAGGGGAGTCACTTTGCTTTGACTCATAGCCAGGAGAGGGGATGGCTGGGTGTGTGGAGAGCAGATGAGCTAACTGAATGTAGCAGAAAGTGTTGTTAACGGATGACGCACAGTGGTTTGATGACAGGCAGACCAGCGTGTGCATGAGTCTTTTGGTATAAGACTACTTGGATTCATTCTTACAGTATAGGCATCTTTTACCTCTGGACAAAATGCACACTGTTTAGAAAACTATCTGATGTCTTCTCTTTTCTTATCAAAGGTTTTATGCATTTTGTTTAATGTTTTGGACTAAAGTGTAGGTTTTATTAACATAAGACATGGTCTCTAACAACTGTAAGTACATTCTGTCCTTTGGGTTGACTTCTGGAAAGCCATATCCAGGCTCTGCCATGTGTAAGCCTTCCTGGAAGCAGAGGACCTAGGAGCTCAGATGGGTTTGCTTGCCTGACTAGCTGCCCACATGAGTGTCTGTGCTTCAAAGAGAGGCAATGGAGCAAAGTCATGAAGACCACCTCCAGCGTCCACTGCCCTTGGGACTCCATCGTTCTCTGTTCTTAGTGGTAAACCTATTCTTGCATTCACTCCCAGACCATAGGTCCATGTTGCCTCGACTTTCAGGATGAAAAGAGCAAAACATAAATAGCTTTTTCTTTAGTATCAGAGAGCAGTGAAGATGGTCCTGTGCCTTGTTTCCTAACAGTACTTAAGTTTTTATTATTAAACATGAAAGTAGTTGTTAGAAAATGATTTTACCTTTGCAGAATATAAAATATGGTTACTTAGGTAGTCAGGTCAAAGACTTAGAAATGTACTATGTAAGTGTTAGACATTGATAAAATATGGAAACAGATGTGGTTAAAAAGACTGCCATCAAATAACATTTTAGGATGTAATTTGATGGGTGGAATAGTTGTTTGGGAATGGGGGAAATTATTCTGCATGGATATTGTACCATATAGCTTTCATTGACTTTAAAGACATTTGGGAAGTGCAGCCAGACACTCAGTGATGGCTGTCCTACGTGGGTCTTTCATGATAACTATGTTAAGGGATCTAGAATTTATAGTTATGCCTTCTCCATTTGCATTCTGTCACTTGTCCTGGTTAGATTTTTGTCAACTTGGCACAAGCTCAGGTCATCTGGGAAGGGGGAACCTCAGCTGGGAAAATGCCTCCATCAATTTGGCCTTTAAGCAAGTCCGTGGGGCATTTTCTTGGTTAGTGATTGGTGTGGGAGGGCCCAGCGCACGCTGGGTATTATCATCCCTGGGAAGGTGATCCGGTGTGGTATAAGAAAGAGTCTAGTAAGCCATGGAGAGCAAGCCAGTAAGCGGTGCCCCTCCATGGTCTTTGCTTTAGTTTCTGCCCCTGGTTCCCCCATGAGCTCTTGACTATAAACTGTAAAGTAAGCCCTTCCTTCATCAAGTTGTTTCGGGTCACAGTATTTATCATAGCACTAGCTACCTTAAGTGTGTCGTTATTAATTTCCTCATCTAGTCATTCATATTGCAACTCATAAAATGAAGAAATGGAGACAACGTGTCTTCTATCTCTGGAAGAGGCAAACTGGCCCCTGGGTCAGATTCTCCTTGTGATCTGTCCCTGGGCTTACCTCTCAGAGGTGATGTTGGAGTAGGGGCCACCCTATGCCTGCTGCATGGGGACCTGTGTTGGTAATTCTCAATGTAAGTCACTTATGAGTCAGCCGCAGAGACTGAGTTACACAGAGGTCTGGAGGCTCAGGGCACCATCTAAGTTCTGGTGAGGCCCTTCCTGGCTGCTGTGCACAACAGCAGACAGTAGTGATGGGCATATGTGTGTGAGGGAAGGAGGGAAGGACGGAGGGAGGGAGAGGACTCAGAGGGTAGTGATGGGCACATGTGTGTGAGGGAAGGAGGGAAGGACAGAGGGAGAGGACTCAGAGGGTAGTGATGGGCACATGTGTGTAATGGAGAGAGGGAGGGAAGGACAGAGGGAGGGAGCAAAAGAGGAGACTCAGAGGCAGAAGAAAGCTAGAGGGGAACAGGAAGGGTTAGGCTTTTCTTGGGTAACTCCAAAGAGGTCTGTGTGAACTTCACCAGTCTCCCCTACAAGTGTAGCATGATTAATAACCCAGAGACAGATATTGGGGTTCAGCCTGAAGGTCAGAAAAACAAAACAGCCAGTCACTGGTCGTCTTGCCTCTAGGAATCCTCAGAAATGAGACTATGTCTGAGAGCTGTCTCCTCCCATCCTATAATCCTCTCTAGGGCTGGGATTAAAGGCGTGCACCACTACCACCCAGTTTCTATGGCAAACTAGTGTGGCTACTGGGATTAAAGGTGTGTGTCACCACTGCCTGGTCTGTAAGGCTGGCCAGTGTGGCTGTTTTACAGTCTGATCTTCAGGCAAGCTTTATTTACTAAAATACAAATGAAATATTACACAGGCAGTGCCCTCAGCCCTGAATGCTATCCACTACCCCCTTACCACCTTGACAGTGAAAACTTAACCTCTCATACCAGGACTCTGGGGGCAGAGAGGGGAACCAAGCCCAAATCACAGCAGATTCAACAGCTGTTCATCCCAAGACTGCACCTTTGAAAACACATCTTCAGGTCTATTCTCTGTGGTGTGTCCACCAAGCAGGAAGCTTTCCATCACTGTCCTTCCATTTCAGACAAGTAAACTGAGGGACAGAGTGTTTAACACCAGCCCCCTCAGCCCCTTTCATCTGGAGATGTTGCTAGGAAACACTGACATGCCATTCTGGAGACTTCCCTAGGAGGTACCTGTCACTGTCGTCTTCCCGCCCTGGTTTTCCTCTCACCCCATCCTGCAGAACAGAGCAAGGTTTGTGAGCTGTGCCTTTAGGACATGGGCCCTTCACATCAAGTCCTTGGAGGACTGTAAACACAGGACACAATGCACAGGGCAGCGGCGCATTCCCTGCTGTCCCAGCAAAGAGGGGCACGGCAGTGGGGACACCCAGCAGGTCTCCAGGTCTGAAGGCAAATGCAAACTCATGGAATACCGGGCAAGGAGTAAGGGCACAGAAGGGCAGGGCACGGGGTGGGGGCGGGGTTCCTCAGAGAGTTTGTAGTCCGGGCCCAGGCATGGGGAGGCAGAGCTAAAGGAGGGGTCCAGGGAGGCGGAGCTAAAGGAGGAGTCCAGGGAGGCGGAGCTAAAGGAGGGGTCCAGGGAGACGGAGCTAAAGGAGGGGCTAGGGAAGGCAATCATCTCAGTGGATTCCCCACCTCAAGAGCTGTGAGGACATAAAGGTCGAAGTCCCAACCGTGTGATTACGGACTCTCCCTTTCCATTTGCTTTTCTACTTTTCACAGAGTCATATAAGTTCTTTTACAAACCTCAGGCGAGTTATCAAAAAGCAAAATGTCAGAAATAGCTGCAGGGTTGGCCGTGACCTGTCTCAGCTCGGAAGCACAAGTGGGGTGCCGACGATTATGTGTGCATACATGCTCTGTGTCGTGTACATGGCTTTACACAGGTGCCTGCCATGTTCCCATCTCATTTGTCCTTTTTCTGTCACAATGGGGATGATCGTGGGGTAGTATAAGACCTACTTTTACTTATCTATTTGTGCTTGGTGATGGACCTTAGCATGTGATGAACACAGGTTTTACCACTGAGCTACACTGAGAAATCAAACAGCAGCTGCTTCTGGCAGAGGCGCTCTAAGGAGCCTCACAGTGGGAACCATTTGTCTGACATGTGTCATGTGTGTGGACAGAGACAACCTGGGGTGTAATTCCTAAGGAGCTGTCTACCTTGTGGCTTGAAACAGGGCTGCTCATTAGCCTGCAATGGTTCACATAGGCCGGCTTGGCTGCCCAGTAAGCCCAGGGAATCCATTAGTCTCTGTAGCTCCAGAACTGGAATTACAAGCATTTGCGACTCTCTGACTTTTTGATGTGTGCTCTGGTGACCAATCTTGGGCCATCATGGTTCCAAGGCAAGCAATTTACCAACTGAGCCATCGCCTCAGCTCCCAAAGTCATGTGCTTTAAGAGCTAGCATGGTCATAAACAACATAATATGTTTCTGAGGATCTCTTTTAACATCAGGACAAACCGTAGTAGGGACGTAGGATTTCTTCAAATAAGGAGGAGCCTCTTAGGCCTCTGACGCTTTGCCTTTGGTGTCACACTGCCCAGTGTCACATAGGTGGGGCTTAGCAGAGCCATCCCAGGTCGTGTTCCTCGTCTGAACACTTAATCTTTGAAGTTTCATCACCAAAGCAGTAAGCAATTACTAAGAATTAGTTACCTTAGCCCATAGATGGTGATGCAGTCTGACCCGTGACACAGCCGTGTACAGACTGAAGATATGATGTCACGGAGGAAATGCATGGAAAAGCTGGAGCTGGTGTCCCCACAGCTTCCACAGCACCAAGGAGGCATACATTCTTGTCAGGAGCTCCAGACATATTCTTTCTCCCTGCCTTCCACTCCCCTGTTCCCCACCCTTCCCTTACTCTTCCCCTTAATCTCTTTCAACTTTTAAGCAGCTAATCCACTGGTGGTTACCTCTCTGTTTTGTGAGTGCGTGTTTACCAAGAAAACTGTGTGTTTGCACCTGGGAGGATATGTTTGCTGTATACCTGTGTGTGCATTCCTGTGTGTGCCTGTGAGTATGTTTGTGTGTGTTGCTGTGTGCCTAGGTGTGTACATTCCTGTGTGTGTGAGTATGTGTTGGGAGCATCTGGAATTATTTTGTTTCTGGTGCCTTGCTGGATTCTTTGCCCTGGTTTCATTGCTGAGTGGATTTAAGACAAAGTATGGCCTTGTGCTCAGTCCTGATGGTGCTCGCTTATGGATGCTGTGACCAGAACTTAAAAAGTCCGTGAGAATATAGATTCCTGTGTGGACGTGACTGGGATTGTGAGGGTACTGTTTGATACTTCTAAAGTGAACTGTAGAATCTGGGACAGGAGAAGTGACTTTAAATTTGCCCACAGTTGTTGAGTCCAAGTGGCTCATTTGTGTAAGCGGTGGAGGGAGAAACCGAACCTGTGGCAGCCCCAAGGGCATCTTCTGAGGGACGAATGGCAGCTGCTGGCTTCTTTCAGCTATACAGCTGGGATCCTCTGCTTTAACTCATTGGGTGCCAATGGCCCTGCTAGAGTTGCTCCTTGCCTGTCCTTCTGATCTTGTCCTTAGTTTTGTTGTGTCCCTTGATCATTTTGGCTGTCCCTTTTAGGGTCATGTTCTACTCAGTTAAAATTGGCTAGGTGCTGGTTAGAGCTGTGGGTAGAATTCCAAAGGATCCTAAGTTAGTGCAGGTACAAGAGTGGCTTTTTGCTTTCTTTTTCCCTTCCATACCTCTGCGCTCTCTCTCTCTCCCTCTCTCTGTGTGTGTGTGTGTGTGTGTGTGCGCGCGCACGCGCATGTACATCCCTGTCTGCCAGCATGTCTGTATCATGGCACATGCATGTGTGGAGGTGACCGTCCTCTCCCTCCAGCATGTGTCTACAGTGATGGGACTCAGGTTATCGGGTTTGTTGATGCTAAGCCGTCTCTCCAGCTTCCCTTCCTTTGTTTATCTTCATGCCGTCTCTCTAGTCTCCTCCTCTATTGCACATTGGCATTGCTGAATGTGCTGCCCTCTTGTCTTAGGGCAGATTCAAGGGGTCTAGAGCTTTCTTCTAAGGCACTTCAATGGTTTTCACTAGGGCAGATCTGTCTTCGAGGCTATAGTTTTCACCTGAGCAGGATGAAGCCTGCTGTCATTTATGTTTCTCTTTCCTTTGTCTTGTGCGATTTTAAAATTTTTCATAATGTTTGGCATTTCACCATCTTAAAGACCATGGGGGCGGTCTCTGCAGACTTCAGTGTTTCTCAATTTTAATTGAAAATGTCACGAACAGGTGTTCAGACACGCCCCTCCCCGCATATACACTTATGTTATCTCTATTACATCTCCCTGTGTTGCTGTTTTTCTTTCCTGGACATGGGACTCGGGGTTGCACCGAGGCTAAGTGTGCCACTTAGGGTCACGCCTTCAGCTCTCTCTGACCTTAACCATGAAGACCCGTCTTTGTCAGTCCATGGCCCCACGCTCTCAGTAGACGCGCTCACTCATAGGGTAGCAGGGCTGTCTCTTTATGGCACTCACACTCTGCAGATTGAGCTCACCTGTCCCAGGTCACCCTCTCTTGTCACCTTTGGTTGGGGGGGGTGGACTGTTTCTGCGCAGAGCTCTAAACCACCCTGGGACTGGATAGACTTCCACGCGTTTGAGCTGTTTGTGATTTCACTGGAATTGCTTTGAGCTTTCTAAGGAAATGTGATTTCCTTATAATTTATTGTGCTCTAAGACGTTCTGGCTCCCAGCCTGCACAGGTATAGACTGAGCCCAGCGCTGATGCCCTGCCAGGTGAAAAAGTTCATATTTCTGATTTTTAGAGACACATCAAAGGGGGCAGAATTTACTAGAAGTTTATATATGTGTAATGTATGGTGTGGTCTCTGGCGGCAGAGCAGTGTGGGGAAGCCACGGGAGTAGGGTGATATTTGTCACCTCAGTAGATGCTTCTCCCCAGGACCATGTGGGACTATGGTAGGGCACATTGAAGGGAAAACAGCTTCAGTCCTCACACTGTCCTTTTGTAAGGTCCCAATATAGTGTCTTGGCTACTCTCAACACCTATGGTGATGCACTCGTTCTCCCTGTTTTGCTAAGCTCTTGTGGAGGACACAGTGGGACTCATCAATAACTTATAATTGCTAAAAACAGGCCATATTCCTTTTGGGCAGATAAAACATCTTTCCTGTTCCCTTTGCTGAGGGCTGGGAGGACTGATGTGAGAGCATTGATGTCCTTCCTAGGATGTGGCTTCAGTACCATGTGCTCTAGTGGCTCTAGGGTAGCGGATTCTGAGATTGACAAATAAAGGTGAAGCCAGCTCTCTCCTCCTCCACACTCTGCTCCTTCAGCAGCTACAGTTCTGTTAACTCAGAAGTCTCCAGTCGAGAGTCAGTCTTTGATGTGGGGTGTCCCCAACATAGTGGCATGTTTGGTATGTCCAAATAGATTTCCCAGCCCCACACCCCAAACGGACGAGAAAGGAAAATTGTAGTTATTAGATGCTTTAGCATTCCTGTATTTTTGATTTCCATCGGTAGTAAAAGGAAGGTCTTGTTTTCCTCAAACTAGCCAGAGAGAAGCTTGGACAATATGTTCAGCAATGGCATCAGGTGTCCTCACAGTGGCACTTCAGGTGACCTTGACTTTGTTGCTGGTTTTGGAGATTCTCATTTTTTTCATAGAAAATAAAAGCTCAGATGTGAACTGTAAGGATTCACATGAAAATATAGAGGCTTCAGGGTACAATTCCAACTTCCTGTTCTACCAGAGATAAAATGATGCTTTCTTAAGACACTTGTTTCTCCTGCCTCTCAGGAGGTCAGCTAGTGACGGGTCTTTTCAGTTTGTGCCAAACTTTGCCCAAGCCATCCCTTGCCCAACAAGCTAGAGGTAAGTATTTCTGGTCATTGCTAAGTAGAATTGTGTTGGCCAAAGTTACAATAAGTCGTTGCTCAGAATCCTGTTCATATGATATTGAACATATCCCGGGTGGCATGACTGGCCTTAGGTAGACCTTTGGTCATGTGTGAACACCATACATGCAAAAAAGAAAGGGAGTAATTTGTACCATTTTTTGAGTTTAAACTATTTGGATATTTAAAGGCACATTGAACATTCTGAATTCTCTTTCTAAAGCCCTGTTCAACAACCTTTTTGCATTTATGCATCATGTTCAGACAGCAGATTAGCTGTAAAGGAGAGCCAAGGTAAGATGTTTGCTGTGGCCATCTGCTCATAGAAAGTGAGAAGAAAGATACATATCCATTCCTTGGTTCACGGAGCAGTTCTGAGTTTTGGGAAACCGTCTTCTAGCCATAGAGTGTAATCACTCAGAGTCAAAACTCATGCCTGTGCGGCTGCTATGCCAAGAAGAGACAGTAAAAGTCAGCACATTACCAACCACATGAGGCCATTTCATGACCTGATAATGTCATGAAGACTGGACAACTGTCTCAAGGGATAGAATGATGGAGATGGGCTTCTTCTGGAGAGGTCACCCTCTGGAAACTTCTCTCCCAGGCAGAATTTGGCTGAGAAAGCGAGAAGCGTGTGAAGAGCTGGTGCAGGGTGGCTCAGAAAGGGAGGGTGGCCAGGCTAACTCTGGAGCATCTCTGTCTTGTTTGAGGACTTGTGCATATATGCTGCTGCGGTGGTCAGGCCACTATTGTGACCAGGGTGGCCTAGCAAAGAAGAGGAGGGAAGGCGAGCCTCATCTTTGTAGACCTTGGTAATACTGGTTAAGGCTTAATGGCAATGGGAAGTAAATACAGTTACCATCAGAAAGGAACAGACAATTACGTCACGATTGTCCAGTGAGCACTGTGTGGTCCATTGTGGGTTGAGTGGACTTAAACTAGAAGCATAGTTAGAGAAATTATAATGAAAGTTGGGTTTGTAAAGAATTTTGAAGGTCTGGGCATGAGGGGGACAGATTTTAGGTTAACAGGAATTAAGTGAAATTTCTGGGAGAGATACTGAGGTCACAGGGATAATTCTGGGAAAAGAATCGGGGAGAAAGAGGACAGCTGGCTAGAGTTTGGAAGCTGGTAGGAAATGCTGAGTTTAATATGTCCAGGATTCCCAAAGAACAAGATAATTTTTATGTGTATAATTACTAGAAATTGTTTTCTGCTGATTCTATGTCGTAGAGTCCTTGCTTTCATTTTGATTTTCTCAGACTAAGCTCCAACATCTGTTTGAGATAAAAGACCTACATAGATCTCACCTTTAGGAGATTATTGTTTAAATGTTCCTACAGGATGGATTTTTATGGGCTTGTTACTATTGTCATGCCACCGAAAGATTATCTTTAATAGATATGGATGGCTTTTCTCTGTTGAGCATGTTCCAAGGTCTCACCTTGGTGTTCATTTCTGGAAGGTGTGGTATCAGACAGTGACATTTGGCTCTTGATTTGAGCAGACCTGAAAATCCATTTCATGAGGGTAATTTTAAATAATTTTGTTTAATTAATGTTGTAAAGGATGTTATTTTGTAATAATGCTGTCATTCCCGAGGCCCATTTTTCTGGGGCAGCTGTTGAGTGCTATTATGCTAATTAGTATTTTTTGACAGGACAGGAACTCAGCTGTGCTGGCTGCATTACTCAGGATGCCTGAGTCACAGGCAGCTGCTGCGTGAGTTCCTGTAGGCATGTGTGTCTCTTAGGTGCTGTGGTCCTTCCCTGGTATAACATTAAACACCTCAGACAAGCTTTACATCAGGAAGGCAATGAGAGCTGTTCCTACAAAGGAGCCAAACTGAGACGTGTGCCATTGAGTTTGAAAGGAAATGCAAAATACAAGCAAAAATAGCAACAGAATTTGATAGGTGGAGAATCTAAGGAAAATATAAAGTCTATCAGCAAATTTTTAGAGTACCTCTTAGATTAGTTGGACATGACATTAAGGAGTAGTTTTTAGAGTACCTCTTAGATTGGTTGGACATGACATCAAGGAGTAGTTTTTAGGTTTGGGATCTGAAGTCATGGTTATCCTATCAACTCCATCCTTTCATAATGGAAAAAACAAGTGGTTTGCATTTTCCTAAGAGCACACTACTGGTAACAGAACAGACACCTTATCTGTGACTTTGGGTTTCTCCAACCCCAGCCCTGCCCCTGTCTTTGTCGCTCTTCTATAAATAGCACCGGGTATCTAGGCTCAGGGGTCGCCATACTGACACACACATTTCTCTGAAGAAAGTAATCCATATATTGTATTCTCCACCCTGAGAGGCAGTCTGCCCTGACCTCTCGCGGTCATTCTTTGTCTTGAATTAGTCACCGCAGTGCAGTTGCTTACTGTCCTCTAGCTATTGCTGAGCAAGGAAAATTCTCAGCTTATAGTATTCTGGAAGAGCCTGAACCAGAGGGAAGTATCTGAGGGCATGTCTTTGTAAAGGCTCCCATTCTCCCCAGCCGCTAAATGAAGCTATAAATAGAACTTTAGTCACAAAGATTTAATAAATTAAGCATGGTAAACCCAACGCACATCAGTAGAGTAGTGAGAAAATTTAGGTTTTCTTCTCAGAACATGAATGAATCTCCCAAGAAGTTAAAAATATTGCTAGCAGGAGGCTGAGGCTGAGGCAGGAGGACAGTCTGAGCTAATAGTGAGGTCAGGGCAACCTGAGACACATGCACAAAAATATACAGGCTTTTTATACATATTAAAAAGAACTACAGCATTTGTGTAGTGTGCTCAAAACCTTGGGTTCAGTCGATTCCCAGCACTAGAAAGGAAATTTGTGTATATTTATTGAAGGCTTACTATGTTCTTAGCTCTGCCTTGTATAGGACAATAAAATACTCCCCTTTTGTAAATTATTTTTATTACACATATTATTTCATAACATGATTGGCTCAGCTTGCATTGTATCATGAAGTACACCCTACTCTTTACTATAGATTATAGAAATGTTTTTAGATGACTTTGCTGTATATCATTTAATAGAGGTACCATAATTCTTTTAAATGCTTAGACACTTAATGTATTTTTTAACTGGTGGTACAAAACCATAATATGAAATCTAACCTATTAATTGTTGAGTGTATAGTTAACATTGTGGATTACATGGACATTGTTGTATGGGCATTGTTCCATGGCGGATCTCTAGAAATGTCTCATCTTATAAGGCTGGAACTCTGCACCTACCAATCAGCCTGTTCCCCACTTTCTCCATGACCTCAGACCCTGGGTATTACTGCTCAGCTTTCTGCTTGTGTGCATTTGACCACATTAGATGTCTCTTGTGTATGGAAACACACTTATCCTATGTGACATCCTCAAAGGTCATACACATGATAGTGTATTACAGACTTTTCTATTGTAAAACTCAGTAAATACTCTGTTTCATGTATATGCCCCATTTCCTTAATCTGTTTATTAGTAGACATTTATGTTTCTTTCCACCTAGTAGGACAGTCATGAGTATTGCTACCATGGCCATGCCAGAGTACGTACTTCTTTGAGATTCTAAGTTTTCTGAATCAATAGATAAAAGTGAGGTTGATTGATCATGTCATTCTCTTGTCCATAGAAGCTGTGCCATTTGTGCTTCTGCATAGGCTTGGACATCCCTTATCCTCATCAACATTTATTTTCTGCTATTCCCAAGGGGGGATTGCGGAACAGTCTCGCTGTGATTTAGATTTCCTGATAGTGGACCTGATGGTGAACAGGTCCATTTTAGCTGGGCTCAGTAGGTGGAGTGTTTGTGTAGCTTGGCAAAGCCCTAGGTCTGAGCCCCAGTGCTGTATAAAGAGGCTAACCTGGTCTACATATACAAGAACCTGTCTTAAATAAAACAAAGCTAAACATCTCATTCACTTGCATATCTGCTCTGAAAAACTCTTTGCCCGTGAAAATCTTTTGCTATCGTAGTATGTGTTTCTTATCTAGACTGGATATTAATTGTTCATCAAACATATGGTGTAAGAATATTTTCTTTCCTGCTGTAAATTGCCTTTCATTCTGTTGACTATTTCCTTCATGTAGAGAGTTCCCTCCTGCGCGCTCTCTCTCTCTCTCTCTCTTTCTCTCTCTCTCTCTGTGTGTGTGTGTGTGTGTGTGTGTGTACATGTATGTACCTGTGTATATGAGTAGAGGCCAGGGGAAAATTTCAAGTGTTCTCTGCCTTACTCCCTTGAGACAGGGTCTCTGTGTGTACCTGGATCTAGACTGGCACCAGCAAGCCCCAGAGGTCTCCTGTCTTCATCTCGCTCTGTCCTGGAGTAACTGACCCAGCTTTTTACCTGGGTACTTAGTTCTGAACTCAGGTCCTCACACTTGGGCAGCAACACATTCTACCCACTGAACCACCTCTCTGGCTTCTAGAAATAACTAATTTGATATTGTCCAACCAACTTGCCCAATTTTGATTTTTTTGTTTGGATTTTGGAGATATATATATAAATCTGGTCAAGACTACATTTTCTTCTAGAAGTGTTGTAGTTTCTGGATTAACTCTCTTTACCGGAGTTGCTGTTTCGGTATAGTGTAAAACATGATTCTAGCATCATTCTTAGCATGTAGATGTATGTTGTTACAAACACTATTTGTCAAAGGGACTGGCTTCTCCTTTGGCATCCTTGTCAAAGATCATTTAACTACATAAATGTGGGACTATGAGGATCTATGCATCCTGTTTCATTTGTCTATATGTCTGTCTGTCAGTACCATGTGGCATATTTTATTTAGGAAATGTCTTTTATGCTTTCTTATCCCCAAATTCTTTCCTTACTTAACTGTATAATAGGCCTGGATCATAGAGCACTTTAGGTTTGCAGTAAAAAGGAGAGGAGGCAAAGTGTTTTCTCTACATGGCAGGTCCCCATGTGTGGCTCTCTTCACCACCGCTGTCTTCTACTTATGGGATACATCTGTTAACTGCTGCTGAACCTACATCATACATTGTCATTAAAAAAAAAGGCTCATTGTTTATCTCAGGGCTGACTCTAGTGCACGCGCTGTGTTCTGGACACGTGTGGCGCCATTTGGGCACCATGGTAACGTTAGGCAGAGTAGGGCCACTATCCTACCCACTAGTCTTCCGCGTTCTGTCGGATCCTCACCTCTTTGTGCCCCAGAATCTCTGGAAACCACTGCGGTTTTGCAGTTTGCTGTTGTTGTTGTTGTTATGTGTGTGTGTTCATGTGTGTGCGTGGTGGGAGGTGGAGGTCAGGAGTTAACATGTGTATCCTTCCCTAGGATTGTCACCTTATTTGTTGATAAAGGTCCCTGACTGAAACTCACCACTTGGCTAGACCTGCTGACGGTCAAGGTCCTGTGATGAGGCTGTCTCTGCCACGCTATCCCCAGCTTCTCTGAGGGTGCCTGGGATCTGAACTCAGGTCCCATTCTTTCATGGTAGGCATGTTGCCCATGGAACCATCTTCCCAGTTTTAATGTTTGCAGCACCAGAGATAACTTAACCACTTCCTCTCTGAGTTGGATATTTTATTTGTTTTCCTCACCAATTTCTGTAGCTAGGATCTCTAGTACTATCTGAACATAATTGGTGAGCATAGGTCTCCTTGCTCTGTTCTTTATTTTAGCAGACAAGCTTTACTTTTCTTTACCCTTGAATATATTATCAGATTTTATCAAAAGCCTTTGTATGTGGCATCGACTCATTCAGCTGATGGTGTCTCACAGAGCTCTGAGATTCCTGTTTTTCTTTCCTTCTTTCTCTCTTCCTTCTCTGGCTGGATAATTGCACACACACTGTTTTGAGCTCACCCTTGCTCAACCCTGACCAAGTCTGCCATGAACACATCGCTCGTGAACTTTCTGACTCAATCGTTGTCCGTTCTTGTTTAAATAGTTTTAAATCTTTTTGTCGATGTCTTTATTTAATTCATGTTTTCCTAATCTCATTAAACGGCTTCCTGTCGATGGTTTTGTATCTTTATCAGGTGATTGATACCCATCTGTTTCTTGAGTATTCGTGTCTGGTTATTTAAACACCCATTGATTTTGATTGGGCCATGTTTCCCTCTTTCTTTATGTACTTTGTAACTTTCAAGATGGCCCCTATACACTTGAACGACATAGTCCATGGCCCCACCCCTCAGAGGAGTGTGACAGCTCAGATCTTATGCAGGAAGATTTCCTCTACCCAGCCAAAGCTCCTGAGACCATAGTGGATGCTCTTCACTGGACGTCTGTAAATTATTAGCTAGAAATGGACCCATTTTCCCCCAACCCAAGCGTCAAGTCTCTTCCTCCCTCTAGTGTCTCTCTGTAGGATTACAGGAGGCTCATGGGCCAGCAATTTCCAGCCTTTCCCAGGCCTTTGGACTCATTGCTCCGTGTTAGCTGTGACAGAAGCCAGCTCTTTGGTTAGCCCCCAATTTGACATACACACGAGTCCTCCTCTCTCTCCTCATGGAGCAGAAGGGAAATGGAAGTTTTTCTCGCAGGCCAGAACTGAACTAGGGGTTGTGTTTGGTGGGCCATGACAAGCAAGCACTGTGAATTTTTCTTTGGTTCCTCAGATTTCATGGTTTCCCAGGGTGCAGGAGACTCTTACATGGCTCCTGTTTCCCTATAATGGGAGTGGATATGTTATTGAATCCAGTATCAGTGAGAGGCTGAAGAGGTGAGTGTTCCCCTGTCCCACAGTCTTGCTGGCATCATCTTCCTTGAAGTTTAGGGTTATAATGGCATGAGCAGCTCAGGGGACAATCATTATTACTATAGAAACAATAAATAAGTATGTTTGTGAGTAGAGATACATAAGCCAATTTCAAATTATTTTAGGTGTCTTAGAAAAATAAATCTGTGATAGTTACTGTCTGTGGTAATTAAAATGAGCACCTTCTGTGGTCTGCTCTTGAGGCTGACAGACTTTGGGTTTCTGAGTACAGAGAACTGAAGACCAAGTGGGGTTAAAGGTCACCAACATTCTAGATTCTGGAAATCGAAAGGAAAAGAGAAGAAGCTGGTCCTTAACACCTTACCCCTTTAGGTGATGTTTGCATTTATAACATAGAGCCCTGGAGAAATGGCATGCTAAGGGGTGTGTTAGGGGCCACAGCCTCGTGGATGAATAGGATCAGGGTAGGTAACTGCTGAGAACCATGCCAAAGCGGAGACAGGTTTGGGCCTCCATGGTTCTCCCGTGCAGTTTTAAGGCCTCCTGCTTGTCTCCTGTCTCTCCAGCAGGAACAGACAACTTGGCTGCTGAGATGCCCGGGCAGGCTGGCGTATCTGATGGCTCCATCAGTGGCTTTAGCAAGGGGATTTCCATAATTCTACCCCTGCCACAGTGGGGATTATTCATCCTCCTGCTGAAAAACTCTTGAACGTGGCATCCACGTGAATGAGGATGGACATTTAAGCAAATGGGAGTGACCTAAGTATCCTGTGTGAGCAGAGGTGCAGAGGTGTCACACGCATTTACTGCACTGGTGGCTGTCTGGGGACGCTCTCCTGTCAGCCTGGGTGCTGCCTGAGGGAAGAGTTTAATTACATGTTTGTAAGACAACTGCCGGACAGGTGACATGGGCAGCTTTGTTCCAGTGACCTCGAGAAAGTGGGAGGAGTTCTATTCAGTCCTTGTCTCTCCACAAAATAGAGTTCTTATTCTAAAATAATGTCTTATATTAGAATATGTGAATTATGCACAACAACGGGCCTTTTAAAATCATTTTATGCATGTACATGGTGTGTGCTGGTCATGTTCAACCTCCCCCCTCCCCGTGCCTTCTTTTTTCCCCTTCCTCCTTCTGCTGATCCTCAGTGAGGCTCCCTCTACTTTCATATGTGTGTGTGTGTGTGTGTGTGTGTGTGTGTGTGTGTGTGTGTGTGAGAGAGAGAGAGAGAGAGAGAGAGAGAGAGAGAGAGAGAGAGAGAGAGAGAGAGAGCTATGAGTTTCACTGGGGCTGGTGTGTGTATATGCATGTATGAAACATCAGTGAGTTTCACTTGGGTTGATGTGTGTGTATATGTGTGTGTATGTGTGTATGACACATCTATGAGTTTCACTGGGGTTGATATGTGTGTGTATAACACACTTATGAGTTTCACTGGGGTTGCTTCAACCAGTTTAGCATTTCCCATGGTTGGTGAGTGGCTGGGTATGTCTGGGGAGAAGCTAAGAAGCCAAGACGAGTGTGAAGTACAGTGGTAGGGGCTGTTCCTTGGGTATTATTTTTGCTGTCCCGATTTTGTGACTCTGCGCCAGGAAAAGTAAGCGTCTGAAAGGGTTTTGAAGGCTGTTTGTTCTCTGTGGTGCTAGCGAGTTGCTGAGAAAGTCCTCTGCAGTGTGCTAAGACGCTGTGCCTGGGGTCTGAAAGCACAGAGGCTGGGTGACAGAAGTGAGTCATTCTGGGTGGGGTGTGTGTGTGTGTGTGTGTGTGTGTGTGTGTGTGTGCAACACACAGACATTCTCCCTGGCCTGAAACAGGATCTGCCAATCGTACTGGAGAGCCTTTTTGTTTCTTTTGCTGACTGGTTTGGCTTGTAGGAATTTGCTGATTCACCTATAGGTCTTGCTAACAGGTCTCCTTGTTATTTGTAACTTGCCAGCATACGCAGAGCCATAATTTTTTTTAGTTATATATTCAAGAAGGAGAGGGGGAAATGCCATTTGTTTAAAAATTAGAAAAGATCACTGTTTTGCAGAAACTTGAATATATTCTTTACTTATTGTCCTGTGATGACCTCTACACAGCCAGAGGATACCCTTTTTGTATAAGTGTGGCTCTGTTGTAGATATACAGGCTAAAGTGTATTGGAAAGTCAGGTGGGCTAGGTAGAGGTCAGTGACTTTCTACTGGAAAAAGCAAATGTAATTTTCCTAATTTGAGAAGGGCTGTGCATGCTGTTAACTGGCCATGTAAAGCTTCCTTTGTTGGATCTTAGATTAATAATTAATCCTCCTCTTCATTTTCTTTTGAGACAGGGTCTCATGTAGCCCAGGAAGTCTGGAATTTACTATGTAGCCGATGTTGGCCTTTGGCTGAGACACCTCCTGTCTCTACCCACTAGGCACATGTCACCACACCCGGCTTAGCTTATTTCTTCTCAGCAGTTTAGAAACCTAGGCTTTGGAGCTGTAACATGTATATGTATATGCTGGCTGTTGCGGCACCCTGTACGCAAAACGTTGTAAAAATACTTCCTTCGCTGCTGACACCCAGATTCATTCTCCTTCCGAACACATCCTGTTTTGAAGACAGTGTCTTTAAGGGGATCTCCTAGGACATCACACGACTGTAGCTTGCCCTCTTCTCTCTTCTGGAACCTTTTCTTCCTTTCTGCTTGAATGGCCCCTGGCTGCTTTTCTTCTATATATTCTTCAGTTTTCTTTTCTCTTTCTTTACTTCCTCCTCTCTCTATCTTTTCCTTTTCTTTGGTTAACCCCACCACACACGCAGGCCGGGTTGGAAAATGGCCAGGAAGATAATGTTAATATTCCATACGTATTATTAATCCACGCGGCACACTGGCCTCTGGGCAGAGTGGGAGGTGAACATCAGGGCACCTCTGCCCCCATGTGTGTTTCAACTGTGCTCTTCCAGCTCCTTCAGCTTTGCAAAGACTCAAGGGCCTTTATCTCCTTTATGTTTTATCTTCTCTGGCTACACTGTGTTCATTTCGCTGAGTGGCTGGAGTTCAGTCCTTGATTTATATATATACCATCTTTTCCATCAACCCCTGGCACTCAGATACTAATTGCATTAATGTATCTGAATATATCCAGCGTAAATAGATTACCTGCAGTTAATGGGGAGATGCCAGTATTACTAAAAGAGGTGGCACACCCCTAGAATCCCAGCTCTCCAGAGCAGAGTCAGGTAGAATTCTGCGAGACAGAGGCTACCCTGGTCTACATATTGAGTTCTAGGGCAGACAGAGCTACACAGTGAGATCCAGTCTCAACAGAAGGGCTAGGGGCTGCTGAGATGACTCAGAGGTTAAGACCACCAGCTGCTCTTTCAGAAGATCTGGGTTCAGTTCCTAGCCCTGCATGGTGACGCACAACTATCTGTAACTCCCGTCTTAGGGGATCTGATGCCCTGCTCTGGCTTCATGCATGCAGGCAAATCACTTCTAAAAAGGGAGTAGCTGTGAAGATGTTGAAATGCTTGAGAACGTGTTTATGCTGTGTGACAACGGGCGAAGAAAAATGTAAGGGCTACGGATACTAAAAAATAAATATGTGTATGTTGTGAAAACCCACTCTGGTTTAGGGACTAGGAGTTATTTCTCTTTTCAGTGCTCCATTTTCTGAGCCTCCAGTCAACTCAATACTATTTCCACCATTAAAGATCTTAGGTGCACATGCTCAGAGAAAGCAGCTGGGAACCCCAGCAGTGCCAACTGTTCTTTTCTGGCCCTTTGATGACACCCACCTTCAGCCCCGTTGTCTCTGTCTTGGATTTTAAAGTTCTGTTTCTACTAATAGCAACCCAGGTTACACTTCGAAGAGAGCAATAAACAAGCTGCCTACCTCACTAGCCCAAATAAAAATAGTTGTGACCTGCAAATGCACAATACTGAAATAGAAGGGAAGACGTGGGAAGGTGGAGGCCTGAGTGTGGCTTCGGAGTCTGCGGTGCAGAATCCTCCTCCTGAGAAGAGCGAAGGCTGCCCTTCACAAGTCAGAAGAGCTGGGCTTCATTTTACATAAAAGGGTTAAATTTGGGCCATCTTGTCCTTCAAAGCCCATTTTAAAAACAAAATATAAAATGCATTTTAATTCAAATTGTTTCTAATATTGATCAATAAACTAAAAGATTATTTATATTACCCTCCTTACAGAATACACTCCAGAATATGGGACATAACAGTGGCACTTCTGTTTCTTTGTTAAAATTATGTACATCCCTGCGACTTAGGGTGGGGTAGCCAGGTAAGAGCCTGCCCCACAGGCCTACACAACTTCTGAAAAGCAAAGTTTCATGTGATGAGAGACAAACCCACTTTTATCACTAAGGGTGGGATATATGTAAATTAGAATGGAATGTTTGATGTCAAGTCATGAACATGCAATGCCTAATTATTGAGATTTATCAGATATGTGTGGAAATTGGACATATTTTGACTTTTCAACCAGAATTCAGTAGCCAGTGAGAATTTTCAGAAGATAACTTTCCTAGGGACATGAGGTTTAACTTGAATTAGTGTCAATTCTGCAGGAACGGGCATCACACTGCAGGGAAAAGCATGATGTCATTATACTCTGCACATTGGCATGCCATCCTACCTTTTTGCATGCCAGGTTTCAGTTGCCATCTTGCATGCCACAAAATCTCCAATATTAGTGATTTTACATCTTTTAACTCAGTTCTTGTTAGTTGCATCAATGCAAAGCTCAGCTTGCACATCATATAAGGGAGAGAGCTTATTCTAGAACTGTATGTGAGTGATCACTGGCAGGAACACAGTTTCAGTTTCCTCAGATAACATATGCTAAAATGGAAAAGTCATGGGAACATCAGGTAGGAAGTTTAAAACAAAGCAGGGAACCTAATGTACTAGATCTCCGTGCAGTCTGAGGGTTTTTTAGTTTTGGGGTTGGTGGGAGCTAGAGGTCTGATAAATGAGTGCATCCAAAGGCTTTTGATCAGTAGTTGACATAGTGTGGGATAAGACACAGGTTGGCAATAAATGGCTGATGAAAGGACCAAAGACAGCCCACGATAACTCGACTGTGGACCTACAGCATCCCAACTGTTCATGGTCAAGAACTCTAATCAACTAGTCAGTTTTGTAGAGTCTTTTGCACAGATGTAGTTTTATTTCTGGGACCTTCAGTTCACAGCTAGAATATTTTTAAAAAGTGTACTGCTGGTGCCATGTGTCAAGATGCTGTCTGCTCCCCTGGTGGGTCTTCAGGGTGTTCAGGACTTTGGTGCTGTCGAGATCACCCCACTCAGGAATGCCATGCTTTACATCAAATACTAGAATATCATGAAGGGGCAAAGGGGAATATAGATCTGGCTGCTAAGCTTATTCTCAATGGTGTGAAGGATGCGGCTTGGGGGAGGCTTTGCCAGCAGCAGTGGAATGAAGCCTTATCTCTGCCTGGTTGTCTACAGCGGCCCGAGGAGTTCCCCTACCTTTTTAGGGACTACAGTGCAAGTAAAACCAGATTGTTGGTCTTCACGTACAGGAAGAGCCAGTGTGAAGAAGAGATGGATGGGGGTTATTAAAGATATTTTGATATGTAGGGATGACAGATGTCTCAGTGGTCAGGAGCACTTGCTCCTCTTGCAGAGGACTCAGGTTTAGTTTTCAACATCCACCTACGGCGGTTCACAACCTTCCTTAATTCCAGTCCCAGGAGGTCCAGGATCCTCTTCTGGTCTCAGTGGGCACCAGGGCCACGCTCGGCACACTTGAATATAAACAGGCAAAAACACTCATACGCATAAAAATATATCTTAAAAAGACATTTGATATAAATTTTAAGCACGATGGTTAACAGAAAGACTCAGGGAAGGGACTGGGCATGGTCAGGCAGCTATGTGGCCTCTCAGGAAGAGCTGCAGATCATTTGTGTTAATGTTTACATCTCAGAGGTCCTTACATCTAAGAATCCTTTCTCCACATTTCTTCCTTTTGGTGAGTTGAGATTATCGCGTGCCTCTGAGACACCTTGGGTGGCATTATCTTCTGACCAAGTAAAGCCAGTGCCCACTAGGAATGCACAGGGGCTTCTGGTAAGAGTCCTAGAAATTGTGGGTTTTAATCTGGGACGTGAGAAAGGCCTTGAGCCTTGTTGACTGCTCTGGAGTCCTTGCTGCACATCTGTCAATCAACAAGACTAGAGAGAAGGGGCTCCCTTCCATTCCCCATCTCCATAGTTTCCCTTACCTTTATCTTTCATCTCAGTTTTCTAAAGTGACTGTAAAGCCACATACTTCTGTCCACCGGAGGGATCTCATTCTGCTCTGTGTATCATGGCTGGAGAAGTAGCTTCTGTGAGGGAGACTGCCCCTGGCCCCGGAGGAGGCACTTCTCACATCATGGCTATCTATAAGTAGCATTATACGCAAGTCTGTCTAGCCAATTTGAGAAGTGGGGAATCCAATGCAGCATTTCTTCATTGCTTCAGACATGTCATTCAAGGTTTCCTGGGCTCCCCCAGTGGCGTGGGAGCCCACGCCTGAGAGAGCAAGGTCCATCCTGAGATACTCTCTGGGCAATGCAGGACCTTTCAAAGTGGTTCCGTTTTTGAGAAGATAGTAATTAGCCCAGAGACCCCCAGCTGGGCAATGTGCAGAAAGTGGAGACTTTGAAGCACTTCTCTAAGGAAGGTGCTTCACCAACCGCCCTGCAAGGCTCCGAGATCTTGGCGGCAGAAGCAGTGGAAGAGCCAGAGGAGGTGGACAGGTTCAATGGCATCTTTCAGTCACACCAGGACTCAGACTGACATCATGTTCAAGGCCTGCACAGGTTCAAAGCAGACCGAATCACAGCATGGAGAAGGCAGAAGAGGAAGGAGACATGAAGCCCCAGCCCTGCCCAAGAAGTTATTTGTAATTGACACCTGCTGGGAAAGGGAAAACCACTTTTCACCAATGGAGTGTCATGGTATACACATCACTCCCCAAGGCAGGCTGCATGCCCTGTAATAGCTGACCCACACAAATGGATTCCCTGGTCTGTGTTTCTGTGGGGTTTTTGTTTCATTTTGTTTTGGTGTTTTCTTTTTGTCTCATTGGTTTTTTTTTTTGTTGTTGTTGTTTTGTTTCGTTCATTTGATTTCTGTTTTCTTTATTTTAAGGGCGATAAAACCCCCATGAAGCTGGGTGGGTATGGAGGTGGAGAAGACCCGAGGGAAGTTGGAGGAAGGGGAAAGAATATCATGGGAATACATTGTGTGAAGTAATTGTTTTCATAATGACAAACTTCAAGATCATCCAGAAGAGAAGAACTAGGTGCTTATTCCTGAAGCTTCTGGCTGTAGTGTCTCCGTGGAGGTGTGATTATTCTCATGCTGCAACAATAGATCACAGTGGCACCGCCGTTACCTTCTCACTAAGTCGTGGACAATGCAGGTGCCATGTATTATTTTGGTTTCCTTCAAGGCTTTCAAAATAGCCTTGCTTGTGTGGATGAAGGGATGAGATGTGGTACTGTAAGTGTGGAGCTTGATTCCTTTTATAAGGAATATTATAAAAATATATATAATATATATATAGGACTAAATACATATAAGGAATCTCTAAGGTAGATATGGTTTCCCCAAGAGCAAGTGGCTGCAGATAAAAGTCCATCATTATGCATTATAGAAACCTGGCAGGAGAATGCTTATGTTGAAGGAATTGTATAACCACGCACATGTCGGTATAAATGGCTTTACCATTGTTAGCAATTTCTTAGAGATAATATCCTTTGTAAAAAGGAACAAATGGATCATTCCTGAGTTCTCAGTTGGGAAGTTTCTGTTGAACCTATTTCTTTGTACATCAAGAAGCAATTGCCATCTTACTAACACACAACTGGGCTGCAGATGTTTTCACTGAAAATGCTCAGATTGGGGTTGGAGAGATGGCTCCGTATTTGAGAGTGCTTCCAGCTCATGCAGAGGACCTGACTTCTCAGCACCCACAGGAGGAGGCTCACAACTGCCTGTGATTCCAGTTACAGGAGATCCAGCACCTTCCTCCGGCCTCTGTGGGCACCAGTGCACAGATAGCCAGACATAAACTCACCCAGGCACACATACACATAAACAAAACTTTTAAAAAATGTCTTCTTAAATGTTTAAAATATTAATACAGCCTTGCGTTCAGGGTTTTAGGTATTGTTCTGTTTAACTGAAACACTAATGATGATTACAGGCAGAATTTGTAGAAAGCATTCAGGACTTTCTGTATTGTTCTCAGGGACACGAGAGTCTGGGTGTGGAGAAGAGATGAAAGTGGGACCTGGGAAATGGCTCGGGGGTAAGAACACTTGTTGAGCAAGCAGGAGGATTTGAATTTAGGTCCCCAGTACCCGTGTAAAAGCTGAACATGGCTGTACAGCCTATAACCCTCAAGCTGTTTGGGGCAGAGGTGGAAGGATCACTGGCCTAGACAAATGTGGTGAGCTCCAGGTTCAGTGAGAGAGAAATGATGGGCAGTGATGGAGCAGGATGCCCAGGCCCTTCTCTGGCCTCGGCATGTGTAGGCATAGTGGGGCATGCCTGCAACACGGGCGAAGTATAACCAGATTTTGGGAGAATTTTCATTTTTAAATTCATAGTAAGACCAATTTAAAGGCAGTACACTCTTCAGGGCTTTTCCAAGAACAGCCACTTTAGGAATGTGTGACATGGACGTCTTTGCTAGCCGTTACCCTAGGAGAAGCACACTCTGACTACAAGCTTTCCCTGATTTCTAAGGATGTGCCAACCTGCGGGCCCAGGGAAGAAACGTGTGTCTCACCAATGTCTGATGCCAAAGTCAGGTAGAGTTCCAAGATGGCAGAAGGCATTGCTGCGTTGATTTCTCACAGCACAAGAATGAACAATGACAGTCTCACTCAGGCACGTTGACTCTAAAGCCAACACTGTTGCAGAGACCAAGATTTTTCTGTCATTCCTTTATAACCCTCATCATTCCTTAAACCACGTGGAATGGACTGAAGCCACATGTTCTGCTCCTTTTTCATGGAACACACTCATTTTTTCTTTTTCCTTTTCTTTGTTTTGCTGAGTTAATCTCATGTACACCAGCTAGCTGAGGTTAGCCTAGTTAATCATCCCATGTACACCAGCTAGCTGAGGTTAGCCTAGTTCATCTCATGTACACCAGCTAGCTGAGGTTAGCCTAGTTCATCTCATGTACACCAGCTAGCTGAGGTTAGCCTAGTTCATCTCATGTACACCAGCTAGCTGAGGTTAGCCTAGTTAATCTATCTCATGTACACCAGCTAGCTGAGGTTAGCCTAGTTAATCTATCTCATGTACACCAGCTAGCTGAGGTTAGCCTAGTTAATCTCATGTACACCAGCTAGCTGGGGTTAGCCTAGTTCATCTCATGTACACCAGCTAGCTGAGGTTAGCCTAGTTCATCTCATGTACACCAGCTAGCTGAGGTTAGCCTAGTTAATCTCATGTACACCAGCTAGCTGAGGTTAGCCTAGTTAATCTATCTCATGTACACCAGCTAGCTGAGGTTAGCCTAGTTAATCTCATGTACACCAGCTAGCTGGGGTTAGCCTAGTTAATCTCATGTACACCAGCTAGCTGAGGTTAGCCTTGACCTTCTGGTCCTCTTGCCTCTACCTCCTGAGTGTTGTGGTAACAGGTGTGCACCGCCATACCTGTCTCACGCTCCTTTTTGAGCCATCACTCCAGCACCTGGAAAGTGATTTTGGTCATCACCAATCAAGCAATCCTGTCACGTCAGTTACATGCATGCACAACTACATGTATGTACAATTACATGCGTGCACAACTAGAAAGAGTTCTCCCGAAGGTGTTTACTGAGTGCCCTGTTGACCTACACTGCAAATGTAGTCACATGCCCAGAGATCTGTGTTGGTACCTAGGAGAGGCACCAGTCTCCAGGTGCTTTTGGTCAAAAGGCTTCTTGCCCACATATAGAGTATGTTTCCAGCAACTGTGAGGAAGTCCTCCTGGCAAACCTCATATGCTGAGCTTTTAGTTCATGCCTGAGCCTCTACTTCAAATCAGAGCCCTGTGGTGGCTAGTTAGAGCCTGCCCTCCACCCATGGCCAGGCACTGTGGCTGCTGACCTAAACCCTACCTTTGTCTCTTTGTATTAAAATGATCTGTGACCTTCATCCGAGAGACAGACTGACATTTCACCTTTTCATAGGCATGGGAAAGAACAAGATGAAGTGACAGGTGGGCTCCAGCTCTGCTAAGTCAACTACTTCAGGGACTGGCTTGCCGACGTCCCTCAGTGAAGTTGAGAGTCTTTTGCGCTCCTCATCTTTGTTGTCTAGTCTATGCTTTTACAAGGCTGATGCTTCCTCGTTGATTTGCAGGACAAACTGACACTTGTCCTTTGAATAAATGGACACGTTGAAGAAATTGATACAGTCTCAAAGAGAAACAGATAGATGGTGGTGGCTAACCACCCCCTTTTTTTTGAGACAAGTTTTCTCGGTAGCTTTGGTGCCTGTCTTGGAACTAGTTCTTGTAGACCAGGCTGGCCTCAAACTCACAGAGCTCCACCGTCCTCTACCTCCTGAGTGCGGGGATTAAAGATGTGCGCTGCCACCACCACCTGGCAGTGGCTAACACTTTTAATCCCAGCACTTGGGATCACATAACACTTTTAATCTCAGCACTAGGGAGGTGGAGACAGGAGTGATGTGGCTGGGCAGAGAGAGGAATATAAGGCGGGAGGAGGCAGGAGCTCAGATGCAGTCTGAGGTTTCCAGACAACAGCAGTCTGAGGATTCATAGAGACAGGATTACCGCTTCAGTCTGAGCATTGGTAGAGGTAAGAACTCTCTAATGGCTGACTGATCTGCTTTTATGATCTCTTGGTTTTCACCACCTAATATTTGAATCCAGGTTTTTATTATTAGGAATAATTAAACTTTGAGCTATACTTCTTTCCTGATCTCTCACTGGAAGTGTTTTGGGGGTGAGGGTAGGGTGGGGCACACAGTTCTTGTGCCTGTCTATAGTGCTGTGAGCTCAGGGATCAGTGTGGCCCCCAAGGTTAATAACAGTGAAGGTCTTCCCTCCAGAGTAGCCTGCTAGGAGCTGCATTATCCTAAAATGCCAGTATACTATAATCCCAGAATTTGGAGGAAGTGGGGGGGCATGAAGGTGGGAGAGTCAAAGGTTCAAGGTTAACCTCAGCTACATGGTGAAAGCAGTTTAAAGACACCCTGTCTCAAAACAACAGTAGCAGCAAAATTCCATTCAGATCTATGATGCCTTGATGTTTTTAAAAGTATTTTGCTTTATTTTATGTGTTTAGGTGTTTTGTCTGCATGTTTATCTGTGTACCATATGTGTGCCTAGTGCTGGGGGAGGTCAGAAGAGAGTGTTGGATCTCCTGAGGATGGAGTTACAGACAGTTGTGAGACATGATGTGGATGCTGGGAATGGAACCCAGGTCCTCTGGAAGAGCAGCCAGTGCCCGTAACTGCTAGGCCATCTTTCCAATTTCAGTGTCTTGGTATTTTTAAGCCATATGGCCTGTGGATTCACTAGAATTAAGGGCATATGAAGTAATAACTTTTTGTTTGATTTCTGTTTAATTAGAATCACATCTCTTTACTTATTATGCACTTCCTGTTGTTATTCCTATCTTAAATACATTCAAGGGCCTGTTTAGCTCATTTGAGGAAGTAATGGTATCCCCAGAGCAGGACCTGTGACATGTGCCAGTTGCCACCATGAGTTCAGATTCTGCAAACGACTCCCAGCCTTGGTGCAAAGCCTGGTCACCTGTGTCCCAGCCTATCCATAGCAGCCAAGAGAGGTGCCTGAACTGTTCTAGGACAGGTACATTTATGTCCCTTAATGGACCTTCTCAGCTGAAGCTTTATGCCTTTTATTAAGATTTGTTTATAAAACATTTATTTTAGTTTTATATTTTGGATGCATGCAGATGTGAGTGCAGGTGCCTGTGAAGTCCAGAAGAGGACATCAGATGGCCTGGAACTGTGATATGGGTACTAGGAACTGAACCAGTGTCTTGAGAAAGACACTGGTTTCATTGTTCGAATGCAGTTTTGTTGTGGGAATTCTGATGAAAAGATGAAAAGCAATCGAGCATGGCTATTGAAAAACACGAGATAAAAGGTCATAATAGACAAGCAAGCTTGCCCCCAGGTAGAAAACAAATCTGAACAAACACTAAGAGGTAATGAGTTCAAGCAATGCTTCTCCAACTTGGTCCCTAGGAACTTCTTGGACCTATGACAATATCAACTCAATTGCTGTTCATTTTTTAAAAATTTATTTGATTATGTGTCTTATGTGGGTATGTGCATGAGAGTGTAGGTGCCTGAGGGGGCCAGAAGAGGGCGTCAGATCCCCTGGACAGGAGTTGCAGGAAGTTGTGAGTGAGCTGCCTGAGGCGGCACAAACCAAGCCTAGGTCCTCTGCAAAAGCCTTATGGGTTCTCAACCACTGCTCCATCTCTCCAGTCCCCAGAGCAATTTTTTTCAGTATCAGGAAGGTGTTTTTGTCTTTTGTGTTCTGTTTTATTTGTGTACACTACAGTTTCCTGGAGACTGTGTGATGGGTTGCCCCAACAGATTGACCGTGGAAGTGTGTATTAGGATACATCTGTCATGTATTAAGCCAGGTATTAAAAATGTTTATAAAATCGTAAAGCTGCCTCTCTTCTCACTACATGTTGCAGTAAATATCAATATTTATAATTTAAACATACAAAATAAAAACTTATTGATTTCTTCAGTAAGTGGTGAGTCTGTAAAATGGCTCCAAGACTAAAATCTTTCAAGCCCTGGTAACTCAAAAGATGAGAAACAGACATTGGTGCAGTCAACGCTGGTGAATAAATTTTAACTTAAAGCGGAAAAAAAGCAAATTCTTTAAAACTAATCATCTAGATCTGTATGGAATATGGAACCACACCCCAACTGTGTCGCCTGGGATGATGTGAAGATTTAAGCGGTGGCCTTTGTAGGAAGTTTAGAGCACTATGGGCCCGTTCATTTTCCTTTTTATAGATTTCACGTGTTTTAAATACGTGACTGTTTGCTTTGTGTATGCTGAGAGTCTGTGCAAAAGAGAGGGAGGAGAGGGAGAAGGGGAAGAGAGAGAGAGAGAGAGAGAGAGAGAGAGAGAGAGAGAGAGAGAGAGAGAGAGAGGTATACAAGGTTTTTCTATATAGCCTAGCCTTGAGCTCTCAATCCCCCTGCCTCTGCTTGGAGTTATAGATGTATACGTTGTGCCTGGTTACCATTTTAAATATGTTGGATCTGTGGAAGTAACATTACAAAGAACATGATTTTTATTTTTAATTTTGTCTGTGCTTGCTGCTGGAGATATAACCCAGCCTTAGTGTGTGTCACATAAGTACCAATCTATAGCCCTAGTCTGTTTCCCTCCCTCCTTGCCCTCCTTCTCTGCCTTCTTTCTTTTAATTTTGAGACAATGTCTTGCTATTTTACCCAGGATGGCTTTAAACTCACTCTGTAGCTCAGGCAAGCCTTGAATTCCACAACACTTCTTGTTTAGCCCTTGGAGTAGCCAGGATTGCAGGTCTGCTCCATCAGGCTACAGAGATTGACAATGAAGGGGAACCTTCAGTATCTGGTACTAAGAACATGACAGACAAGCAGAATTAGCTTCCTCAGAGCTAGCTTCATTGCATGCTGTGCACGTGTGTGCATGTGAATCCTTTTTTCATTCATGGAATGGAATGTGGAACACTAGTATCCAGTATTATTCACAATAAAGAATATATCATCTAAACATCTGTTATCAGTGCGGTGAAGATAAAGGGTTATTACCATTAGGATGACTGCTAAGCCTTTGCCTATTGTTGGGGGACAGTCGTAAACAAGTCTTCTGAATACATAGTGGCTATTTTCCATTCAGCATTATAAAATATTAATAACCTTTAATGTGGCTAATTTATTTCTAGCAATTTCTCCCAGGGACATGTTAGGAAACAGGGAAGTATTTATACCCAAGTATATTTACAAAACAGTATTTTATAATACAGTGTATTTATAACAGCACCTGTCTATGTACTAGACTACGTAATAGAAACAAGGGGGATAATATTATTAGTAAGGACATTATTAAGTTATTAATAGCTTAGCATTAGTCACTACACAGTTCTTTCTTGTTCATTACCATGTTATTATAATTAAGTAAGGATGGATAATTCAGCATTTAGCATAGTTTTTAAATCTAGCTATATAAAAAGTATATTGAACCAGATGTGGTTGCAATGACAACATGTCAGGAGGTTAAGGCAGAAAGATTGAGAGTTTAAGGCCAGCCTGGGCTACATAGCAAGATCCTTTCTCAAAGAATATACAAAAAAGACTTTCAGGGGTACCCACCTTTTTACATTAACAGTGATTGTGTCTGTGTTATGAAATAGCGAATATTTTTATCTTTTTGTCATCTTTCCTTGTTTTCTTAATTTCATTTTTACAATGAACATGCCTTGTCAAATAAAGAATAACAATATGATTCGGTTGCCTTTGCACACAAGTATTGTCGTTTTCAGCTATAGATTGGCTGCCTGTTGTGAGCAGCCGTGAGATGAGATTTGAAATCTACTGCAGTCTTGGGTGCTTGCTGGCTCCATCAGCCACGCTCACATTTCTGGAGTGTGCTTTATTCTCCCTTGACTTGTCACTGTGGTGCCACTGCAGACAAGCCTGCTGCCCTGACCTTTCCTCACCTATCAAACGATTATCCTCCAGATTCTAAAATCTGAAAGCTAAACAATAAAGCTTATTTCTCCGAGCACAGCAGAAACATGCGATCTGGCTGCTGTAGTTCCTCTCTGTGGCTACACATTGTCTTCTGGTGTAATCCATATCATTCACACTTCCAGAGGGGGTCATCCTGCTGTCTTCCAGTCTGCCTCTTGGGGGGCATACACAAGGAGTGTACAGATTCCGTGGTCCCCATGAGCACTGCTTATGAAGAACTTGGCTTATTTTTCTTCAAGAGTTTAATAGAATCTGTGGAAACTCCAGGCATGTAGATCTAACAGGGCAGACATAACTTACTAACAGGCAGCATGGTCTTTTTTTCTCACCCCAGTCAGATCTTTTGAAATATGCTCTTAGCTCTTGTAGAGAGCCCAATCTTTGGTATGACCATTAACACCTGAAATCATAAACATGTTAATGAAGGATTATAAATTATTAAAATGTAGTCTGTAATCTGATATTTAAATATATAACCAATCCATGTTGCTGACTAGAGAGTACTAATATGCTTAGGTGTTGGTTAATATATGTTACTGAACATGCCAGCAGAGATGCTGGAAATGCATGCTGTTAGAAGCTCCATGCCAATCCCCTCACTTGCTGTGAAATCTAAAATTTTCATGATTTAATTGATACTACATTTTTCAGAATAAAGTTTTAAGCCCTCAACATTTTTTAAATAGAAAAGTCAAAGTCTTAAAGTTGATCCCTTGTGTGTAATCTGTTGTTCTTGGGGTGGGAGTTGAGATGTTTGATGCCGCTGTGTGATTGCCGTGTACTGATAAGTTTCTTTTTAAACTTGCAGCAAATAGTGGCAGCAATAAATGCAGGGATTATCCCCTTAGGAAACAGCTCCAATCAAGTTAGTCACTGGGACCTCGGAAGCTCTTTCTTCTTTGCTGGTACAGTTATCACAACCATAGGTAGGAGATACCTCGCTTTCTGTTTTCTTGTTTGGTACAGTTTGTGACCTGACGTTCATGTGTTCAAATTTCCTGTGTATGGTTGGTTGAAGTTATCTGAGATAGAACACGAGGGTATAAGACATAGAGTTTTGAATTAAAAGTCCGAATTGAGGGAGTTAGCAAGCTAGCCATCAGTTCAGAATGTAGAGTTAAGTTTAAAATATATACTGTAAAACTCAGGAGCAGTATGATAAGGGATACTATATTGTAATATATCATATCCGTTTGAGATGATGACTTTTTTGTATAAGCATTTCCCCCTCTCTCCCCGGCCTCTCGTCCTCAGTGTAACAGGACAGGGTTTGATCTACCTTTGGCTGAATGTGTTGATTCAATGTCACCTATCTCAGTTTGTAAATCTCAACCCTCCCTTGACAGCCCACCTGTTGTTACATTGGGATTGCTTCAGGGTTTGCTGTCCATGTGTTATATTTTGACAACAGCATAGACGTATAACGTGTAATGTGTTAACTGTGACACAAAGCTGGGACCTGGGTGTCTTGCTCCTCTTGTTTTTGCTCAGACGTTGGAAATGTTGGTGCAATGGAACCACAAGATTAGTGACTGTGAAAACCCGGAGGAATGGCGGCCTTGACTCCTAAGCATAATAGCAGGTTCTGGTTGACACTTAGACATGCTGGCCATTTCTGCTGTGGAAAGAACTATTTATTTCAGAGTCTGCAAGCAAGGCCAAGAGCAAAAGAATAAAGGCTCACAGACTGAGTGAGAAGGGTTTGTTGCTGTCCAAGGATAACTCTAGAGTTCGCATTATAACTTACTGTGACTGCCGCTAAATTACTTTGCAAGAGACACAGTCGTTATATGCGCTTAGTGCTGTGCTGTATGTTTATAAACAGTCTCATTTTCTGAATCCCCCAAATACAATACGTTTCACAGACGTATACTTCAGTGCATGAAAAGAAATAAACCATTGTTACCAGCTTTACCTCCAAATTATAGCCAGTAAATACAGTAGCTGGTTATTTGGGCTACTTAGGAAGCTGCCTGGAAGCCTGGCCTCTTTCTCACCCATCTCTGTTTGTAGCCTTAGGTGGCTCAAGTCATTCTGAGTCATCCCTCTGGGATCATTTTTATTCCCCGGTCTTTCTTATTCCTGTGTCAAGGCCATTTCCTCCGAACTTGGACTAGATTAGAAGTTAGGGTAAAAACACTTTTTTTTTCTAAGTATCCATATGACACTTAATTGACATAGATCTTGCATCTGTGCAATTAAAAGAATAAAAACCAGTGTTGCCAGTGCTGCTGCCTTCATGACCATGGTGTTTCTCAGCCAGGGGCTGCACCATGCTGCACGCTGCACGCTGCACTCTGCACGCTTTAGTCCTTTAGAAACTAGAACTTGAGCGTTCGGCAGGGAACTCGCAGGGTCTTTGGAGGGTGTCATGTGAAGGTGGTGCCTCATGGGGCCATGTGGGCTGCAGATGTCCACGGCTTTTCTACTTTGCTTTATCAGTTTAAGATGCGAACATGCGCTAGGCAGCTTCTACATTGGAACAGTGCTCAGGCGAAGGTTATTTATACACAGCGCCGTATTAAAACTTTAAGACCCAAATCTAAGGAATTGCTTCCAAATTACTCGCCCTTTCTAAAATCAGATCCTTCCACCACCTTTCCCAAATTCTACTCCACAGCTGCACACACTGGAGTCTGCAGTCATTCTACCTCCCCCACTTACCCTTTTCCTAGCCCATCAGTTCACAGAGTTGGCTTTGCTCATAAAGCAAACTCATCCTTGACTGCTCACCTTTCTAGATGCTTCTTCTTTGGTCCAAGCCAGGATCACCCCTCTCACCTTTATGAAGAGGCCTGACTCAGGTCCTCTCTTTGTTTCTAATCCAGTCACCAAACAACGCCACAGCCCTTGTGCCTGTCTCTGCTGGTAGGATACCAGGGGTTCTTAATCTGTTTTGGTTTTTTGCTCCCCCAGAATCTCCCAATTTCTGAGATATAGTAGGTGCTTAAGAATTAACTTGGGGAAGGGTCTGGAGTGATGGCTTAGTGGGTCAGAACACTTGCTGCTCTTGCAAGAGGATGCAGATCAGCCAAGATTGGACACCTCACAACTCCTGTACTTGGTTTCAGGAGATCCTTGACCTTCTTCTGGACTCCACAGGCACCTGCACACATGTGCTGCATATAAAAATCACACAGACACACATAAATTAAAAAATCTTTTAAAAGGATCTTCAAATTGAAAACAGAAAGGCATGTAGGTGGTGTGGGCTGTGGCTTAGGGGATGTTACTTGACAATATGTTGATAGATATGATAGTGAATTCAGGGCTTGCTCAACACATCTCATCAACAGCTTGCTTGTTTGTGCATTTATTTACTTAATAGGTAGTAAACACTCTATTGCCATAAATATGAGAGTCAAAGCCCCTGACCCTGACTTGCACAGCAATGAGTCAGGGAAGTTGGAGGGCAGATTGAGGCAGTAGGCAGAGAAACACAGGGGTGCCAGGGCTATACGCTAAGAGTGTTTAATGGAACCCATGGTATACTTTACAAGCTAGTAAGGTAAGTGGGTAGGGAGGAAGGGGCAAAGGATGGTGGCCTCTGGTTGTTAGCTGTTGTCCCAAAACTGAAAGAAGAGTTAGTGGTTTTTAAGGCAAATGCATATGGGCAGGAGAATTCCAGACATAGAGAGCCCCAGAAAGGGAGGCAGGTAGAAATGCACAGGGGCTTCAGGCCATCTGACATGGTTGTCCATGTTGGAGAGCCTCACGCTGAGGTTCCTGGGACATGGTGCCAGTCTAAGTGGCTCATGTTGGATCCTTGCTTCTTTTGCCACCATTGGGAGCTTAAAGAAGCAGGGGCACCCTCTTACTGCCGAGATATCATTTACACATGAAAAGCAGCCGTAAGTGTCACGTGATCAGATGTGCCATGGAGCTGGGGTTGTGATGTGGTTGGAAGTGGGAAAGGGGAGAATGTGGGCCACAGCTCAAGACAAATGAATCCAAGTTGGAGGTGAACTGTGAACTAGGGCTGTGTTTGGAAAAAGCATGCTGTTTCTGCCCGTGGAAGGGTAATGCTGGGCAGTCTGTGGTAGGAGCAAGCCAAAACCCAGTCAGAGCATGAACTGGACTTGGTTTGGGGGTAGACAGGTAAACATTTGTGTAGACCAGAGGCTCATTTAGGGGAGCAGCAGGAAATGCCGACTACTGGGGGAGGCAGTTCAATCTAAATTGATATTCAAGGGATATTGTACCTGCTAAATAAGATAAAACGTTGACTTTTTTAAAAAAGGAAAGTGAGGGGTAACAGTGACATTAAGATGCATCTTTCAAGAAGAGGGTAAGTTAAAACAGCTCAGTGGATGGAACAATTAGGAAGTTAGGACAGTGACCTGCACAAGCTGCGTGAGCATTGCCAGGGATGGCGGAGTGGGTGTGGGAGGAAGAGTTGGAGACGGGGTGCTGGCAGAGTTGGATGAGGCAAGCAGTCGGTCTTGGTGACTAACAGGATGGAGGGAAGGGGGTGATAATGTGGAAAGCAAAGTGAGTACTTAGACAGTAGACTTGTAATTCATCGAGAGCGCTCGTTGATCCTATTCAGAAAATTGAGTTCAAAAAATAGCCAAGGTTTTAAATGCTGTGTTATTTTAGGAAGCTTCATTTTGGTACTTTATCCCAAGCTCCCCACCTCCCCCAGCCCCTGTCCCTCCTTTGACTTCTATTTCTTTCTTTATTTTGGGCATTCTTTAGTTGCGCTGGCTCCCTTATGTTACTTCCTGGGCATTGCCTTGGGGTCAGGAAGGCTGGCGACCCATCATCAGGACATTAATAAACAAGGCCATGGATGCTGCAGAGGAAACTGATGTGCAATTGTAGAGAGAAACCAGAGCCAGGAGTGGGAGGCTTTCCCAATGCGGCTGCTTGCAGCAGGAACTCTGAGGGGGCGACATCCATCTGAAACCTGAAGGATGAAAAGAAGTCAGCTGTGTAAAAGACAACTGGGAAGATGGGTTCAGTCAGAGGGCACAGCCGCAGCAGTGGATCCTGAGTAGGACGGAGTCTGGCCCGTTCAGGGCACCCAGCTGAGCTATGGAGCAGACCCTGGACCAGTAGCGGAAGGATGTCACAGGGCACGGGGGTCACAAAACCCGAGGGATGCAGAGGGTCATAGTGAAGGTATCTGTGGAGTGGGGAGCCACTGCCAGGTCTCGTCAAAAGAGCAGGGGTGGGGCTGAGGAGATAACTCAGTTGGGAAAACACTTGCTCTGTTAACACGAGGACCCGACTCAAGGGCCTCTCTAGTTTACCACTGTGGGCATTTCTTCAGGCAGGTCTGAGTAGAGAGCGCTTCCTTTTTAGGGACACCTGCCCCCTTTACAGAGAACACTCAATTCCTCCCACCAGAGTGCTGACATTGAGTTCATTTATGCAGCTTCTACAGATTGTGTGGTTTCTGTGTTTGTCTGTCTTTTTGAAACAGTTGATTAGAACAGTGCTTTGATTTTACATGGCTTGAATTGCAAAAGATGTTATGGTATTGATGCCTGACTTGCAGCAAACTTGCATCCCATCATGTGACATGCTTAACTGATGAGAAATAAACCATGACCAGAAAAAGAAGAAGAAGACAAAGAAGAAGAAGAAGAAGAAGAAGAAGAAGAAGAAGAAGAAGAAGAAGAAGAAGAAGAAGAAGAAGAAGAAGAAGAAGAAGAAAGTGAAAGAAAGGTTTGGAGTAATTATACCAAGAAGTTCTAGATTTAAAAAGAAAGAAAAGGAAGAGAGAGGAAGAAGAGAAGACAAGAGGAGGAAAGCCATGTTTTGGGAAGAGTGTATGTTGGAAACTGTAAAGCCCTGGTTTGGCTTTTGACTGATACCTTTTTTCCTGCATGGAGTTGTCAAATAGAAACGTGCAACCCTGAGGAAAGCCTTCCATCATTCCTTTCTCCCTGTGGCAAGTACAGGAGTCTTACCTTCCTGTGGAGGTAGAGGGTCCTGAAGCAGTGCTGTAGAATTTGCCACAAAGTCTCCCCGGGAGATGAGGTCCTTGCAGCTCCGAGTGTTGAGTGCTAATTTACTAATTTAGCACACGCATGTGTCTGTGGCATTTCACCAGTCTCTGAGAGAGCGGCGTGCTGGATTCTGGGAGCCCATTTTAAATGAATGTTAAGGGTCTTTCAAGCAACATAAAGATGAGTCATTTTGCAAAGTGACTTTTAACTTGGACTCACTATATTTTGAAAAGTTTCTTAAAGAGGATGATTATTAAAAAAAAAAAACAGCATGAAATCCTGGCATTGTTCTACTGAAATGCTGAAGTACAAACTATTTGTTTTGTGTTTCTGACTCTGTGACCTTTGCACTGCACTAAATTAATGAAAATAAAATTCATATCAAGATGTTCACATATGTTCTTCCTATTCAAAACCTGCATGCAAGCATATGTAGTTTTGAAGCAAGAAAGAGAAGGAGGAGGAGGAGGAGAAGCAACAGCAGCTACCAGAGAAGGTGCCCTCTGGATAGAGCCAAGTTGGCAGAGTCCAAAGTTAAGCTGGATGGGCAATGGAGCTGGATTCCTCTGAGTGCGGTTGCAGACTCCTAGGGCAAGCGAAATTAGTCATGCTGTCTTCTCAATGCATATGTATGCACGCCAGAGGAGAGGAGGCCTGCAGAGGAACAGCAAGTGCCCTGTGCAGCTCAAAAAGGGATTTGGAGCCCTCTGAGAGGTGGTTTTCCCAAGCATTAGCCTTTTTCTTCCGTCACAGGAGAGGGCAGAGTGGTGCAGTCGAGGTCTGGCTTCAGGGCACACGGTCCGGCAGGAAGAGAGTGGCCTCACTCCTCAAGGTCACACGGGTCTCAAGGTGACTTGCTATCAGAACAAACCCACCGTGCTTTCATTTCTTTTGTAATAATTTTGAACAGTTTGCAACAATGCACTTTCAATCTTCTGCAAAGCAACTTTCACGACCTCGCAACTGCTCCAGATGGGCTGGAGGGAAGGCTCGCCAGCTAACGGCAGCGACTGCTCTTCCAGAGGACCAAGGTTCAGTCCCTACTGCCAACATGGTGGCTCCTGACCAACTGTAACTCTAGTTCCAGGGGATCCAACACCCTTCTGGCCTCAATGAGCACCAGGAATGCATACAGTAGGCATGGAAAACACTCATTCATACATACATACATACATACATGCATGCATACATGCATGCATATATACATATGTACATACAATATAAAATAAATAAGCCATAATGGTGTACACCTTTAATCCCAGCACCCGGGAGGCAGGGGCAGGTGGATCTCTGTGAGTTTGAGACCAGCCTGGGCTACAAGAGCTAGTTCCAGGACAGGCTCCAAAGCTACAGAGAAACCTTGTTTCAAAGAAAGAAAGAAAAAAAAAGGAAAAAATTATTCCCCAAGTTATAACAATGTCTTCATGCTCTGAATTAGCACCTCACCTGTTCCTTCTCATTCCCCCATCCCCCCACCGTCCTCAGCCCTGGTCCACAGTGCTGTTGGTCCTGGAGTTATATTGTATAGTACATCTGGCAGACCAGCGCACAGCCAGGCTTGGCTCTGCATGTGATTAAAGCAAGACAGGACACTTGGAACTCCATTCTTGCAAGTGTCTCATTTAATAAGGGAGGTGCGGAGTTATGTCTGGCCAGGCTTCTCTTCGTTCAGACGGTAATTATGCTACACTTTTGCTTTTGCCCATCTTTTCGGATTGTTTTTTTCCTGGAGGTTTTTAGAGTAGTGCCGTCTTACTCTTGGAAGGTTAGCCTTGCCGGGTCATTCTTTGAGCATAGCATGATGCTGACAGAAGAACTCATGCCAAGTGATGCTCATGCTTTGACTCAATGTAGGAAGAAAGGAATCCAGGGAAGCTCTTGGTTCTAAAACACTGTCGGGAGAGATACTGCTAACGAGAACAGTCCGAAACTCAAGGCATGAGAAACACACTTTATCTCCTAGTCTCAATCCCTCTCACTTCCAACACGTCTTTGAAATTAAAAACCTCCGTGTCGAGGCTTAGTGGACGCGCCTGTAATAGCTCTCTGAAGATGCTAACAAAGAAAGCCATTGCTGGGCTCCAGAGATGGCTCAGTGGGTAAAAACCTGCTATGGGAGCCTGAGGACCTGAGTTCAAGTTCTTTGAACCCACAAAAATCTACACCAAGCATTAGTAAGCACCTGTAGTTCTAGTACTCCTGTGGGGGATGGGAGGCAGAGGTAGGGGAGTTCCCAGCCTGGTGTACACAGCAAAAACCAAAACCAAAACAACAACATTGACAGCAACCAAAAATCTAAACACAGAGACCACATTGTCTCAAGCAATGTGGAAAGCAAGAACTGAGGTTGAGGTCTGTGATTGTCCTCAACCTCTGTGCACATGTGTCTACATATATGTGTGCATGCACATAATCAAATGTGCATGCCATGCATACATTACATACACACACAGAAAGAGAGAGAGAGAGAGAGAGAGAGAGAGAGAGAGAATGTAATTGCCAGAGGCTAGCAGCAAGGTAGGACAAAGGATATAAAGAAAAACAGAGCAATGAACTAAGACAGAAGACTAGACAGAAGGGTATAAAGGAAAACTGAACAAACTCTCTCCCTTGAGTTCTCATCCTGACACCACACATTTGCACCCCACTCCTATAACTAAGTGATTCTCCAGCAGACACTAATTCAGTCTGATGCTGTCTAACTGGGTTAGCATCGGAATTGACAAGTGAAGGACTCGGAACCAAAACTACTCCCAATGGAGCCCAGACTCCTAGACTGTTTGCTTTGAGCTTGGGTGCCTCCTTGGGTTTGGTGTGGAGCGTCTCACTCACTCAGGGAAACAATTATATGTATCAGTTTATTATAAAGGGGTAGCATAAAAGATAACATCTGCAGTCAGATACACACAGGACAAGCTGTCCAAGAAGAGGCCTGAAGCCTCCATGCCCTGTGTAGAGCCACATTGTCCAGGCACATGTGGAAGTGGAACGCCCCCTGCCCTGAAGCTTCCTGAGTCCTCCTCACCCAGGTATTTCAGAGACTTCTACAGTGGCACCCTTAGGTATGCATCGGCTGTGCCAGCTCCTGGTTCCTCCCCCCTTCCCAGAGGATGGGAGAAATGGCTACTGGAGCTTCCTGTCCACCCATGATTGGAAGCAACAGTAGAAGCTTAAGACAGCTGGTCACATTGCATCCAGTCAAGAGCAAAGCCAAGGATGTGTGCCTGCTTGCTTGTGCTCAGTAGCCTTCTCCTTAACATCTGGTCCAGGGTCCAGTCCATGAAACGGTGCCATTCACATTCAGGGTGTGTCTTCCCAATTCAATGGCTATGATCAAGGTAATCCCCCACAGACATTCTCAGAAGCCCTCCTCCCAGGTGATGCTAGACTTTGTCAAGCTGACAATTAAGACTAGCGACCATACTGGCCAAAGTACACATAATAGAATCAAAAATTCTTCTGGACACTTGATGGTTCAAGAACTTACTAAGGTCTTTAGAAGTGTTACATGGAGACCTAAGTCAACATCTTTGGGTTATAACTCACAGTGGTGTGAGAAGTAGGAGATAAGTTGTAACCAATTAAGTAGGTACTGTACAAAGAGAGGGTGTTTTGAAATATTTATTTTATGTGCATGAGTATTTTGCTTTCATGTATGTGCATGATGTACATACAATGCCCATAGAAGCCAGAAGAGGGTGGCAGATGTCCTGGGACTGGAATTACAGATGGTTCTGAGCCACTATGTGGATGCTGGGAATTGAAACTGGCCGTTCTGCAGGAGTAGTAAGTGGTCTTAGCTGCTGAGCCAACACTGCATAAAGCCGCTCCTATAAAGAGCAAATGTTTTAAGTGAAAACATGGATGGGCAACATCATGAATCTATATTTTAACATTATTTGATTCCATAAAAAAGTTGGAAACATGAGCTCCCAAGTAATAACAACCAAAGGATGTGTTTTGCTTATTCATAGACTTGTCTGTGCTTCTGCATTAGTTAATATTAGCTAAGTTCCTTCCAGGGCCAGTCTGGTGGCTTTTCACAGTCAAAGTGCAATACTGCTTCACAGTGCAGGTCCAGTGTGGGTAGGCGAAAGACTTCTCACTACGCTTGAGGTTTTTGAAGGTCATATTCTTTACTTCCAGGTCTTTCTGCTGTGTCTGGGGTTAGAAAGAGTTCCGGCATCCTGCACTCTGGCTACCGGGCTTCACATGTGCACACAAGTTGCCTTCACAGAACACTGATATAGCCAAGTTCAAGAGTGTATGTTGTACCCAGAAGAGCCAAATATTTGGTGATAGTTTCTTTTCTTGAATGTAGATTCAGTTGTGATGGGAGATTTTAAGGCACTGTTGATTTATATTTTGGTAAATTAGGATGCAGAACCAGGGTTCAGCTATAACCCTCAGGGCTTGGCCTCAGTGATGTGTGTCACCCATCCAAATCCTATGTTCACAGTTTCTCAAAACAGTCCTGCTGACTGGTGCCAAGATTTCCAACAGGAGCCTGTAAGGGACATTTCAACACAGTGTCCTCTTTCCTCCAACCTTTTTTTCTGAGACTGATGGGTTGATAAGATCATAATTATTGCCCCAAAATAACAGCTATATCCATGGCAGATGCTCACACCTGGATTCCAGGTGAAATTGTTTCAAATGTCAACAGTCAGTATTTGAAAGTTTGTATCTTACCTCTTTAAGCTATGGCTTAAATTACCATTTACACTTCAATTTTCTGAAGTCTAATTTTGCTATTTATACACTGATGGGGTTAAAACTGTATTGACCATTTCAGTGATTATGTTTTATGATTTGAAAATTTCTATTTTTTTTAATGTAATACTTCCCCCTTGGATCATGGTACTTTCTTTTGTGGAGATAGCAGTGTAATAAGACATCTCACACAAGACTCTACCTGGCCATCCTTTGTTTATGAAAGATGCCAGATAGAGTGGATCCAGCAACATAGCAGTTGTGCTTGCCATGTGGCTAATAATGGGGTGTTCTGGAACTGGTATTACTTATTAGGGTCTGGAATGGAAGGCGAACCACACTTCACTTTGTAGATTATTTGATTTAGTCTGAAGAATATAATGAGAACATGCTTCCTCAAGTCTTGAATCTATTTAAGGAGGAAAAGTACTGCTGTCACTAGCCTCTCCATTATTCCCATTGTTATTTTTATCTATAGGCAATATGTGCTCTGAGTATCAGTAACTCAAGCAACTTCATGCCACAGCTATAGTCAAATCAGAGAGAAACAAGTGAACCTATGCTACCAGTTTGATGCCACAGTAGTCTCTTTACTCTCATGTGGTTCTGAGTGCAGCCTATTGATAGTACTGCCCACCACAGGGGTGAGAGTGGAGAGCAGGAAAAGGGTAGAAAGATTGGGTCAATTAACCATCAAGATAATTTCCAAAATACCCAGAGTCTAACCTGATCTAGATAATTTCTTAATTGATACTCTCATCTTAGATGTGGTTCTAGGACAAGGCAAACTGCATTTAAAACAAACCATTTTAGACACTCTCTACCATGTTCTATGCAGACCCCCTTCATGCATGCTGTTTCTACAAGCCAGAGAATTTTTAAAAGCAACTTTCTCAGTGCTAACCATCTTGTAAAGTAGCAAAGGGTGGGGGGGTTATCTTGTGAAATAGCAAGGCAGCCATCTTGTGAAATAGCAAGGCAGCCATCTTGTGAAATATTTTTCCAGCTGCAGACATCTGGCTCCTGGTCTAAGAGGAAGTTTGCTGATGATGAAGGTCACACATGATGTAACGTCAGGTTCTGAGTTTGTTACTATGATCCACAAACTTTGACACGTGTATATTCCTTTCTGTTTGGAAAGGTTTGCTCTATGTCTTGTCTTGGTATTTAGACAGGATCTAAATCCTGTCGTTAGGTAAGTGAAGAAAACCTCTACAGGAGCTTTGGCTCCAAACACTTGCTCTCAGCAGATGGATGAGTAGTTTCATAAATCTGAGCTGTAATGTTTAGTAACCAGTCTTCAGCATGCTATTGGGCATCAGCAAGCCTCAGTTTCCATATCCAGAAAATGGGGGCAATTCATTGTATAACTTCATAAGATCTTCTTAAAAGTTAAGGATATGGGTGAATTAGCACCATGACTGTTACACAAGATGGAGAACGTGCTTGATAAGTAATGCTGTTTTTCCATGACTTCTCTTTTGGGGATAGAATTATTTTATTATTTTATCCTGGAGAATGACCATGTAGCTAGTGTAGTGATGGCTTTGGTGGGAAAAGTCTCATTTATACAATTTAGAGATAAGAGATCCAGACTGATAAGAATTTGCCTTGAGGTTAAAGGTAAAGGTCAGGCTTAGGACCTTCTTCCTCACCTCCAAAGGCCTCTCCCATCATGTTTTACAAACCCTGAACCTACACTGTACATCGCCAACTTCACTTCTTATATATTAAGAATACATAATAGAGTAATTTTTAAGATGTGGTACACGTAGTTTAAGGCCTCATGTGTGATTCTTGGCTGAAAATCATTGATGTGGGAACAGCATTCAAACAGTGAAGAAATAAACAAATTCTTTTATGAAGACACTGTTTCTTATTTTGAATCATATACCTCATAACTGTGTTTGTTCATTGGTCTTTGGTTGAGTTCTTTCCTCATTTGATACAATTCTGGATTTAACTAGCTTTTTTATTTTTTATTTTTTAGAAAGATGAGATATAGGTTGGCCTGGTGGCACATGCTTGTAATTTCATCATTTGTGATGCAAGATGGGAGGGACTTGAGTTCAAGGTCAGCCTGGGCAGCACAGTGAGATCCTGTCCCTGAGGAACACATACATACATACATACATACATACATACATACATACATACATACACACACATACATACCTGTGACTGCTGCATTGATGCCCAAGAGACAGGCTTTTCCTATACTGCTTACAGAGCATCTTTTGGATTTTTCTGCCTTCTCATTCACTCTATGGCCAGATTTTCATAATTTTTGCTTATAATATCAAAATTGACTCTCTGTTTCTAGAATTACTTACATTGCTGAGTGTCTGAATAGTGTTTTTATTATTATGGTTTTTTTTGACAGAGACTGTGCTTTTATTTCCTGGCCTCCAAGACAAGAATAATCACACAGAAACTATATTAATTACAACACTGTTTGGCCTATGACTCAGGCATATTCCTAGCTAACTCTTATATATTAAATGAACACATTTCTATTAATCTATGTATCACCACGAGTCTGTGGCTAACTGTTAATGCTCTGGCATTTTTCTCCTTCAGCAGCTACATGGCATCTCTTTGGCTCTGCCTACTCTCTCTGTCTATCTCTGTTCAGATTTTCCTGCCTGGCTGTACTCTGCTAAGCCATTGGCTGGAGCAGCTTTATTCACCAACCTTTAAAAGCAACACATACATTGAAAGACATCCCACATCAACGTTTGGAGTGATATCTATAATTTGTATTTACCAAAATTTTGCCTTTTCTGTGATTCTTGTATAAATTAAAAGTAATGTAAACAATTAGAGCAGTATAACTATCTCTATGTAAGCATGCCCATGTAACCAAAACATGAAATAGAGATATCTGTAGATGTGTTAATCCGACTTAATATGTTTTCTTGAAACTCTGCAATGAGCTTCTACTCACATAGACATGGAACAGTGACTGCAGCTAGGTTACTTCTCCCAGGAAGTGTGTGAACTAAAAGACAGCCAAGAGCTTGTACTAAACTCACAAGAATCCACAGTGGATTAAGCACACAGTTCCTTAAGGAATTAGGTAAATCTCTGTGTTATAGCTTGGATGTGAAATGTTCCCACAGACCCATGTGTGTGAACACTTACTTGGTCCTTAGTCACTGGCATGGATTTAGGAGATCATGGAATCTTGAAGAGGTAGAGTCCCACAGGAAGAGAAAGGTCCCTGAGAGGTGACCTTGAAGGTTATGTCCTGGCCTGGGTGACAGCTTGGTCTCTTTCTGACTGCAGAGGTCATGCACTCAACCACTTCCTATGTCCATGGTCAAAGGCATGAGCCCCTCTCATGGCCATGCCTTTCTTAAGAAGTTATGGACTCTATTCCCTCAAACTGTAAGCCAAAACAAACCTTGCCAGGTGTTTACCTACAGCAATAAGGAAAGTAAGTCATACACAGTGGTTATTGAAAGATTGTAAGAGCCAGGCTGCTTGCAAGAGGAAGCATAGTTGTGCATTGGAAGTGGCTGTGTGTGAGGAAGGCAGTAAGGATGAGGAGACTTCATCATAGCAATAGAAAGGCAGAAGCAAATGCCATAAAAGACTAAGGAATTGGGAGGCTTCAGCGTATTTCTCACATGGAATAATGGTGGCTATGGTGATTCTGGAAAGCAGACTAATTACCCATCTGGAAATGCTGGGATGTAAGGACTGGGGATTTGTACTAAAAGATCTTGGAATATTTCAGGGCTTTTAAAAATCCAGACTAACAAAACAGAAGCTGTGCTTTTATGAGAGTTAACTCTTGTGAGAGGTTCTTAAGAAGAGAGGACCAAGGCAGGCTATTTTGGTATTCTGAAGTATGCATAGAAACAGGAGGGTGGGCTGTGAAGCAGGAATGGAAGGTTGTGATGTAAAGGGCCCAGCCGTGCTGCCTACAAAGTCACTGTGGCTTGTGTAGCTGGGGGGGGTCAAGGAGTTAGATGATCCTGGCCAGTGGTGACTGGTTAGACGGTGTCACAGTTGTGTTACGAGGGACATGGAAGGTGTTGTCCAGCATATCACAGAATTTGGAGCCTGCTCCCCATGAATGTCAGGTTGGAGAAGAGGAAATCTCTATGAAAGAGTGATCTATACAAATGTACTTGTAATGGAACCTATGGGCTTTAATGAAGGCCATAGCACAGACCGTCAAGACAGCGTAAGTTAAAGTACTGACTGCTGTCATCGAGGGCAAGGCACTGAAAACCAAAGGGAAGAAGAGAAAATAAGCCAGTTGGACTTTTTAGGTTTCTGTTTTCTTGAGACCAGCTCTCATTTGGTCTAGACTGGCCTTGAAATTGCCTTGTGAGGAAGATGTTGAACTCTTGATCTTTCTGCCTCCACCTCCCAAATCTATGATTACAGGCACACATCACCACCGCCACGCACAGCTGTGTTTGGTTATTTTTCAAGGAGAAGTGTTAGTCAAGAAGTTCTGACAAGAAGCTGGAAGAGCAAGTAAAACCCATGAGCAGAGTAGATGTTAAGGGTCACAAGCATGTGAAGGGTGTGAGGTGGCTTCAGGGGACATCTTTTCCCAAGTCCCCCATTTCTATAGCAGATATGGCATAATGGCTTTGAGAGAAGAGTTTGGGTCCAAGTTCTCTTGGAAAATCTCTTAAAAATATCAGACTCATAAGGGGAACCAGGACAGAAGCAGAATGAAGAGAGGGTATCAGTGAGCCAGAGAAGATAGGGTAGCAGCTCTGAAGACTGGGGAGTGTGTTTGGTTAGGGCCAGAGTGGTCGCTAAAATGTGGCCCTTGTCCATACAGAACTTCCAATACATCTAGTGAGAAAGTCGTAGAGAGGAACTACGTGAACTAAGGAACTAAGAGTGAACTAAGTCTAGTCTTGGGAGTGTGTGTAGCGTGATTTATAGAGAAACTGATGTCGAACCCAAGTAATGGATGATGCCTGGTCACAAGTAATGGATGACGCCTGGTCACAAGTAATGGATGACGCCTGGTCACAAGTAATGGATGACGCCTGGTCACAAGCCAGGTGTTGAGCAGTGGGGACGCACACATCTAAGGCAAAGCGGGGGCAGAAGGGGCCGATACTGAAGATTTGATTTGTTAATGGTTTTATCCCTGAAACTATAAATATATACAGGTGGACTATTTCATCTCCGAAGTTCTAACCAATTGCCCCAGGATTTCTAGTGAATAACTATTCAATTTCCAACTGATGTGTCCTGCTTGCTTTAATGATATATTTAAAATTGATGAGGGCCACCCCAGCCCTTGTTCGACTCTTCTCTTTCATTCTTCCTGCCTTCCCTACAACGGGCTGTGCCCTAAAGTTCTTGTATTTGCCTTCAAAGGCATTCGATGCTTCTTTTCATTTTAAATAAGTGTTTCCCTGTCTTATCCCATGTATGTAAGAAAATGTTCCAATACTGAAATGCTGTTGGTTCATTCGTATTTTTCATACATTCAGCTTTTTACCAATTTTTTTTGATTTAACAATTTTGAATATTCTTCTTTACTTACAGGATATTTAATTCCAACTACAACTAATCTGCTTGTCATTTTTTACAACAGTTATTTATTCATTTTAATATTTCCTGTCATTAGATCTGCTAGAACATTGAGCCTAATAAATAATGGTTGGAAAATGGATATAATTTTCCCAGACTTTAAGGGAATTCCTCAAGTTACACTTCAATTTTACATGTAATATTAATGTAATTTTGATAGGAATAGCCCTTCTTGTGATAAGCCAATCATTTTCTATTTCTAGTATTTATTTATTTATGTATAGAATTCATATGTGAGTACTATATTTACATCACTACTACCCCTCCTTTTTCTTTCTCCAATTCCTATCATGCTCCCTTCAATCTCTCTCAAATTCATGACTTCTTCTTTAACAATTACTATTTAATATATGTATGCAAATATGTATGTGTGTATATGTATAAACACACATATACCTTAGTGTTGGTCATATATGTGTGTGTGTGTATGTGTGTGTGTGATATGTATGTGTGCTTAGAGATGACCACTTAAGATTCTAGTCTATCAGAAAGCTCATCTCTGGATAAAACTGATTCTCCCCCACAGCACCCGTTGACTGTCTGTAGTTCTCTCTCTGGGAGTGGGACCTTGTGAGATTCCTGCCCCCCTACCATGTTGGCAAACTCAACTGGTGTGGTGAGTATGCAGGTCTTGTCTGTTGAGATTTCACCAGCGTGAAGTTCGCTGTCATGTCCTCCTTCGCATCATGGTAAGATGCTGTTCTCTGGCTCTTACCATCTTTCCACGTCCTCTTCTGTGATCTTCCCTGAGCCTTGGGTCCAGGGAAGTGTAGTAGATGTGCCACCTGCTCCCTGGATTTTGGCCAGCTGTGACTCTCTGTGGTGGTCTCAGTCTGCTGCAAAGGAAGCTTTTCTGATGTGTGCTGAGAGCTACACATACCAGGCTGGGGACAGGGCATGAGCGCTAGTGTTTATAGAATTTTAAGGACTGGTACACAGCATTGCTTAGGATCTTCTTGATCTAGAAGCTACCTTGCCTTTTTTCTTTGTAACTGTCCTGAGATGCTCTAAACAAGCAGGCGTGTCTAAAGAGAGCGGTGGTGTGCAAGCAGCTTTATCCAGTCTTAACAGTGCCTCCTGCCATTTCTGCTAGACACATGTAAGAATGTGAGAAGCCCTTGCCCAGCTTGGTGCACAGCTTGTTTCCCAGTTGACGGTTAGGTCAGCTACTCATGCTTCTGATGACTGGGGTCTGGTTCTGAGATCTCTGCTATTTCTTCTTACTCTCTGTTCCCACGACTAATTTGCCATTCAGGACTGCATTATATAAATCATACTGCTTCTTAATAATTAATAGCTAAGTCCTGGTACTATGTAGGAGGATTCGTTCCACCTCATTAATTTTGTTTTCCAAATATTTCTTAGCTATTATTGTACCTTTAAGTTTTAAAATGACTCATATTTATTACAATTACATTATATCTGCATGAAAGTTTTATAGACATCAATAGAAACTGATTCTTGAACATTTGTTCCTTTGAATCTTCTTTATACCATGGCTCACACACATGATTGACAGCAGGGAAATGCAAAACGCATTCTCCTCTCTGCTTGCAAGATAGCTTGCATTTCAGAGATTAAAGTAAACATGAACCTAAACATTCTGTTCCAGCTGTTTAAGCATGGTGTTATAATGGAAACTTTTTTTTTAGTGCAGATGGACACCCTTGATTTTCAGTGTAACAAGTCTTCATTGATTTATCTGTCTTCATTAAAGATTTGAAGAAGAATGGGAAGTCAACATGGCCTGGCACATTAAGTCAAGGCAGGACCAAACCCCTCCTCCCTGCATTAAGGCTGAGCAAGGCATTCCAATATAGGGGTTGGGCTCCAAAAAACCAACTCATGCACCGTGAATGTGTGGTTGGTATGTAAAATGAATAAAAAAATTTAAACTTAAGAAAGAAGAATGTGGAGGGTATACATAGTTTGCTGATTTTTAAAAAACAATTTGGAGATGTTCAGAATAGCCTTTTCTTTATCCACGTGTCTTCAGTATATAGCTATAGCTTTATTATGAGATTTCCCAGTACTGGTATATCCCAGCAAGGCAATTAAAGCCGAGGACTAGTAAAAACAGACGAGAGTTTTAATGACTACAGCTTGGGGCTAGGATCAGGTAAAAAGGTCCAGTGACCTCAAGTTCATCTTCAGAGTTCTGAAGGGACCTCTATATGTACATAGAGGAAGGCTTGAGCAAGAAGCAAGAGATACACTTGATTAAGCAACCTGGTGAAGGTGTGGTCTAGGTTATCACAGTCAAGACTCTGCTTCTAAATGGCGAGGAAAAAACTATTAGATCTGTTAGCACCTACCTGAGGGGAATTTGGTTCACGTGTGAAGATTCGCCTGGTCTCATCATTTTGGTTAACTATATCCAGTGAGGATCTTCTGTCCCTGGAGTCCAAGGGGCACTGAAGGTGACCGCAAGACCATCAGCCTTGTCTCTAACCTTCAGCCTTGAAGGATGAGGAGAGAAGTCAAGACAGATTCTCCTTGGGTGAGTGAAGCAGGTGTCTGGCCCAAAGCGATAGGAAGTAGACAGGAAACGAAGGCAGAGATGGCAGGCTTCCACCCTTCCATCCTCTCGGTTACCTGGTGGCTATTGGTGAGGAGTGGCTGCTTTGGAACAGATGCAGCAGTTTCACTTGTCACAGAGACTAGCGGCGGCTTCCTTTGGAACAGTCTTCACTGTGCATTGGAATGGTGATATCTGAACCCTTCAGTGTTTCTCTTGGGTTTGTCATCAGCGATTCTCAGAGTAAGGGAATGGTACACATTTTGGTCTTTTTCCTTTGGTGTTAGAGACAAGGTCTCCCCATATAACTCAAGCCTCTAGTTCCCAACCCTCCTGCCTCCAGCCATGAGTTCTGGAATCACAGAGGTACCATGCTTTCTTTGTATTCCTTTTTTCTGATCTAGTGTTTTCTGCCATGCAATTAGAATAAAAGAGTCCGAACTCTTAAATTTTAGGTCCGAATTATCTAGATTGTTTTAAAGAGAAGCTTACATTGGTAGAGTGTTCATTTGTAGCTGTCTTTGTCCTCCCTACGGGCATTAAGGACACACTGTCCACACCGGGAGTTGGGAAAGAGACATGAGACTTCCAGGATCTGTCCATCAGTCAAACAGGCCTGGCAAAACCAGAGACTGGGAACCACAGCCACCGGGGTCCAAGCATGTTGTTTCATAATTTCAGCAACTCATTCACAGAGAGTAGGCTAGTGGTCTGAGGGTGCTCCAGGTGGCCAGGCACCTTTCGATGGAAGTGAGCTTGTTTGCAAACGTTGACCATTTGAGAGATTTGCATTAATTATCTCAGACATACAGGACTCGTAATGGATGTGAGGCTTATCAATTTATCATGCTAGGTGTTTGAAGTTTCTGAGGTCTTAGGTCTATAAGGACTTGGGGTTTCAGCCACTGTGGTGATCAGGGACCTCAGTTTTTGGCTCATTTCTGAGCTGAAGGTTGCCTTTGTGTCTATCCTGGTGGTGGGAGATGTTTTCTCAAGAGTCTGCCTTCCAGCACAGTTATTGTAATGTTGGGTCCTTAGATACCTAATATTTTTTGAAATTTGGTCTATAGCAGCTTACTTTTCTATATAGTCATTATACATACATATACATACATACATATATATATACATATACATATATATATAAAGTTTAGCATCAAGTTTGGGGGGTTAATCAAGGTATTGGCTTGTTGTGTTTGGGGATCAATGAGACCCCACTGACTAACAACTCAAGAAGAGAACTAATACCTGGTTGAAAATGGAGACTGCTCTTTTGTTCCTGACCCCCCCAGACTCGAATAATCACACAGAAACTATATCTTTTATGGTTCTTCCCTAGCAGTGATGCTTAAAAAAATTGCTCCATTGCTGTATCATAATCTTACATGATCGTGTTATTAATACTTGATGATTTAATCCATCTGATAGTTATAGTATGCTATGTAAACTAAGGGCACCATTTATTTCTTTGTGTGTGTGAAAATGTGTGTGCTGGTGTGTGCCCCGTGTGCATAGGCATGAGCACATGAGGATGGCAGGTGTCCCTTTCTACCATTGTCTACTTTATTCCTTGGAGACAGTGTCTCTTAATTAATCTGGACTGGGCGAGCAGTCAGCCAGCCCTCGCCTTCCCTGTCTCTGCTCCCCACAGCACTGGGGGTGAGGACGAGTGTAGCCATGCCCAGCTTTTTGCATGACTGCTGTGGAGTTAAACTTCTGTCTTCATTCTGGTGTAGCAAGCACAGTTATCTGCCGAGTCATCTCCATGGTCCTGGAACCGTTTATTTGTTAGAAGCTACTCGCAGCCACACTACTTAGTGAGCATCCATCACTGTTAAATGCATTTGTTAAGTACTGAGTTCGTGTATATGCTGGAATCATTTTCAGCTTTTTTACTGGTTTCATTCATTAATTTCCCATATGGTTTTAATTATCAAAGCTATAGATAACATTCTTATTAACTTGAAAGTAAATTTTATCTCCCTTTGGTCTTCTTTGAAATATTTATTGCTAATTACTGTTTATTCCAATAAACCATAAAATACCATTAAATTATAAATTATTTTAAAACTAAAGAATTTTTATTAGAAAGTAAGTTTATTTGTTATTCAGGGGGTTTATTCATTGCATTTTTATACTGTGTTTCTTTATACATATTTCTTTCTTTTTTAAATAATATTTTTATTATTTGAAAATTTCCTACCCTGCTGAAACTTCTTCAGGGTACCCCCACCCCCTACTCACCCACTGTCATGCACATGCTTACACGCATGGTCTCTCTCCCCCCAACACACATGCCATCACTCTTTTAAACCCACCCAGTTTAATGCATGTTGGTCAAAACCCCTGCAGTGTGGCCTGATTTGTATTGCGATTGATACACCAGGGTCACACCTCTAAATAAAATGGACCTCCCCTCTGCTAGCAGCAATCTAATGCCAGTGTCTCCTAAGCCAGGGATAGGACTTCATGTCCACCTCTCCCCCTCCATGCTGGGATCTTGTCTGGTTTGAACTTGTGCGTGTCCTGCATGTGCCACCACAGACACTGTGAGCTCGTATGAGCATCTGCCCTTTTGTTTCCAGAAAAGCCACCATTTCCTTGAAGTCATCCATCACATCTGGCTCTTGCAATTTTTCTGCCTCCTCTTTCTTGTGGGTCCCAGGTGTGATATAGATGTGCCGTTTAGGGCTGTGAACTCTGAAGTCTCTTAGTCTTTGTAAGAGGACCATTTATGGGCCTCTGGGTTAATTGCCATCTACTCCAAGAAGAAGCTTCTCTAATGGGAACTGAGTGATAGACTGATCTATGTTATTTCACTATCTCATGCTCTGTCCCTTTAACCGAAAAGCAGGAGTAGGTTCTTCACTATGGCCCATAACCTATATAGCTAGCCACAGGCTCTTGGCCTCATCGTCATTTGGGGGTATCTGTCATATCTCCTAGAGCTGGACTTAAATCCAATCCAAAAAATGGTTGGCTACTCCATAAAATTTATGACACTATTATGCTAATGGGCTTGTCTTGCTAGGCAGGTCATTATTGAAGCTTGTGAGGTTCATGCTTGGGTAAGGTTGGTGATTAATTCTCCCCTGCAGGAATGTACACAGCATCTTCCAGTACTATGAAAGCTAGTTGGGATGAAGCTCCCAAGTGAGTACCAGTTTTATATCTCTATGCTTTATGACTCAAATATGTGATGTCTTTAGCAATAGGGTTTTAGCATCAAGTTTGGGGGTTAATCAAGGTATTGGCAATAGCTTGTTGTGTTTGGGGGTCAATGAGACCCCACTGACTAACAACTCAAGAAGAGAACTAATACCTGGTTGAAAATGGAGACTACTCTTTTGTTCCTGACCCCCCAGACCCAAATAATCGCACAAAAACTATATTAATTGCAACATTGTTTGGTCAATGGCTCAAATGTATTCTTAGCTAGCTCTTATATCTTAAATTAACCCATTTCCATTAACCTATGTATCACCATGAGTCTATGACCAACTGGTAAGGTTCTGGCATCTTTCTCCTTTGGCAGCTATATGGCATCTCTCTGACTGCGCCTACTCTCTCTCTCTATCTCTGTTCAGATTTCCTGCCTTGCTATATTCTGCCCTCTCATAGGCCAAAGCAACTTCTTTATTAACCAGTGGTAATAAAACATTCACAGCATACAGAGGGGGACCCTACAGTAGTGGATTTTTATTTGGTTGTGTGTAGTATCTAGTTGAGTTATTGTGCCCCCCATTCCAGGGTAGCTCCATTTAAGCTCCTTTATATATGCATATATTGTAGGAAACTTCTACAGTAGTAGGTTTCAATATGGCTCTTTCAAAAGGCTTTGGTGTTAGTTGTCTTTCTGCATGGTCTCGTCTACCCTGCCCTCCCACCCCACCCTACCCTACCCCACCCCACCCCACCTCACTTAATCCTTGCTGTTTCATTTTCCCCCTTTCCCCATTTCTAATGCTGTGTTCCATTTCCCCTTCCTTGAAACACAGGGACATCCACTTCCCTTCCTTTTCCTTCTACTCTCCTTGTGTTCCTAACTTCATGTCTCAGTTTCCTTACCTGCTGCTATAATAAAACCCTGACAAGAGCATCTTAAGGGAGAAAGGTTTGTTGGGGTTCACAGTTCAAGGCACAGTCCATCCTGGTGGCAGAGTCAAGCCAGTAGGAGCTTGGAGCAGCTGGTTACATCACACATACCATCAGAACGCAAGGGGATGAGGAGACCAGGCTCTCATTCATGTCCCCTTTTCCATCTCATATGACCCAGGATCTTCTGCTCAAGAAATGGTTCCACCCACAATTAAGATGCCACTTCCCACATCAATTAACATAAGATAACCCCCCTCAAGCACACCCAGAGGCCTGTGTCCCAGATGAGCCTAGAGCCAAGTTGGTAGTTAACACTGGCCATCATAGGTCTTTACTCTCTAACATATGAGATTGTGCATCTCAACCCATGAACTGATTTTCAGTTATGTCTCAACTGAGTCAACGGTCCTCTAGTAAGGGTTGGAAGCTGTAAGTGTTCTCCCCCTTTCTCAACTCATTCCCTTATCCTTCTATTCCCCCATCAATCCATCTCCTTCTCTCTGTGATAATTGAGTCTATACTTTTATTAAATAGGAAGTCAGATGATAGAGGATGGATTGATGTTGCAAATAGTTATATGTTTACAGTCCACAGTGCTGGAATGGGGGGTTTATTTATTTCTAGTACAAATAACTTCTCATGAGAAAAATGGCCCAAGCCTTTGGGACTGCTCTGCAAGAGCAGCACACATGCGTCTGATACTAGACAGTCCAGGTAAGGTAGACTTACCTTTCTAGGAAGGCCCTGCTCCTGAATGCGGCATGGGGGAAAGAACAGTAGCGATAAACTCCAAGGTGACTGACAGGTAGCTTGGCTTCCATCCCACTCTCTGCATCAGAAGATCCACAAGTCCATTGAATGTCATTGTGTCTTGTTCAGTGCTGGAATGGCGTCCTGGTTTCATTTCTGTTGCTGTGATAAAATACCCTTATGAAAGCAATTTTTGGGAGAAAAGATTTATTTTATCTCACAGTTCCAAGTTCCAGTCTGTCATTGGAGAGTCTTGAAACTGTCACAACAAATCAATGGAGACTGGAGCAGAGATGTGAATGTCGGCCTGCCTGTTGCTCAGCTCACCCTCTCTACTCTTATATGGTCCACGATGTGAGCCCAGGGAATGGCGCTGCTCACGGTGGGCTGGGCCTTCCACCCTGTTTCACCATATGAAGACAAATCCCCACAGAGATACCCACATGTCAGCCCGATCTTAAAAAAGTTCCCCATGAAGATTCCCTTTTCAGATGTTGTATCAGGTTGACAGATGTAAATAGTACCTGCCAGAGAAAGGAAACAAGATGTAAGCTACAGCGTTTGTCATCTTCTACAATAAAATATTCCCACTAGAGATCATTTCAGGCTGTTAAAGTGAATTCAACAGACTTGGAAAATCCCTAAAAACTTAGCTGATCTCATCCCAAGACTGTTCATGTTCCCCACCCTTCCAAAGGTCCTGTGCCACCACCTTCAAGAGCTTGGCTCATCTGTAGTCCTCTGTTCTATGATCATTTTGAAGCTGTATTGTCTGTCCTCCTTGTCAGTCTTGTTAGCCAAGTCTAAGTCATACTGAAAACCTTGATTTCCAAAAGGGGACACTTTGAATATGAACTCCTCATTTTAGGTGAAAAGGTAGAAGATAATTGAGGACACTGATGAGACACGTCAATCAAATGTAGTGTGTGCTCTTGAGTTGCCCCTAGCCTTGGGGGAAACTGTGGTAAAGACTGTTAACTGATGAAATTTCAGTGTAGATTGTAAATTTAGTAATAATTTCATCTATGCTAATTTACCTAAGCTTCAAAATTGTACTGTAGTTATTTAGAAGATTATCTTTTTTTTTAAATGAAAGCAGAGAACAAAAAATACAGGGATAAGTGGGCTAGGGATGTAGCTTTGTGGTGATATTTTGTTTGTGCTCTAACAAATAAAGCTTGCCTGGAGATCAGAGGGCAGATCCAGTCACTAACTAACCATAGAGGTCTGGAGGTCTGTACAGACAGAAAGGAAGTGATATGGCTGGGGCGGAGAGAGAATGTAAGGCAGGAGAAGACAAGAGCTCAGCTCTTTTTTGGCTGAGGAGTTAGCAAGGTCCTAAGAATTGGCTGTGGCTTCTTGCTTTGTCTCTCTGATCTTTCAGCATTTACCTCAATATCTGGCTCCGGGTTTTTATTAAGACCAATTAGGACTCATGCAACATAGCTCAGTTGGTAGAGTACTTGCTTAGCATATTTGAAGCCCTGGGTTTGATCCAATGTCCTGTAAACAGTACACAGAGATGAGGCAGAAAGAGCAGGTCAAGCCCTGCTAGCCTGTCTGGTTTGAAGCCAACTTGGTATCTCTTTTCAAACAACAACAAAAATCCAAACAAACAAAACGAGTGTCAGTAGTTTACTACATGATGGTGCAGAAAGAATGTATTTAGAGAGAGAGAGAGAGAGAGAGAGAGAGAGAGAGAGAGAGAGAGAGAGAAAGAGAGAGAGGAGGGCAATGCAGGAAATGGTTGGCAGATATGAGAAACGTTTCAAGGAATTCTGTGTGGCATTCCTGACTTTCCCATGACTCTAAAATTATTTACAAATCAAAGGAAGAAAAAGTAGAAAGAGAGAAGAGGGACTGGGATGGGGAAGGGATGGGAAGGGAGGAGAGGATGAAAAGGAAGCCCAGAAGGAAAGAAGTGGATAAAATATGTACAGAGTAGGCTGTAGTTGACTTCTTGTGACAGTCTGCCATCGAAATACCCTTTCTGATGTCTCTTGTGACAAATTCTTGCTAATCTTTGACACTCCTCCATGGTCACCTCTTTTAGCCCTTTGGAGTGATTTGGTGATGTTTGTTACTCCCTTCCTTGGAGACTGGTCTATCCTGCCACAGCCAAATTTTGATTGTCCCCTTTTACATCTTAATTGTTGATGTTCTATGAAGTTTCGTCCTTGGTTTCCCTTTAGAGTCTATACATTTTTTGCAGATTATTTAATCTGCCTCGTACTCTATACCAGCTCAGGCTTCTGTCTCCATCTCCTGAGTCTCTGGCTTACGAGAGTGACACGCAGTGTTCCCTTTGGTTATGGCACTACAGGCTGAAAATCAACTGGGTCCACAGCGTCGTCGTTTCTGTTGTCCCATTTGGGCTACTCTAACAAAAGACCCGAGAGAACAGACTTTAAAGAGAAATGCTTTTTCGGGCTATGCTTCTGGAGGTCGCAGTCCAAGATGGCCTCTGGTGTGAGTGAAAGAAGAAACTGGTGGGAAGATAGGGGAAGAGCAAATGCTATCACACTGTGATCCAGGAGACAAGCAGCAAGGGGTTGAGTAGCTCAGTCTCTATGGCAAAGTCCCAGTGATATAAGTGTCTCTCACTAGGCTCCACTGTGATGGTTAACTGTCAACTTGGCAGAATCTAGACTCCCTAGAGATGTGCCTCTAGCTGTGCCTGTGGGAGATCTTTGGGTACATTAATCGACGTAGGAAGGCCCATCCGCTATGATAGGATTATTCCCTGAATGGGATCTGGAGAAAGGGAGCTGAGAAGCAGGGTGCATCCATTGCTCTTTTCTTCTTGATTGTGATATGATGTCACCAGCTGCTTCATGTCCCAGCTGCCTTGACATCCCTGCCATGAGTGCTACCTTTGAACTGTGAGCTGAAATAGACTCGCCCATCAGTTGATTTTATCACAGAAACATGAAAAGAAATTAAGACCCCTCCCCACCTTTTCAGTGTCCACCAATCCCTAATAGCACCACGCTGACAACCAAGTCTTCAGCACACAGATCTTGATGGACACCCACCAAGAAAGCATTTACCTTCCTTGACCCTACCTGTGGTGTCCCAAGGCCTGATTAGGGCCTTTTTGGTTTATCTGTCTCCAAGAAGCATTCTCACAATCACCAGTTATCCATGCCAGAGTCTAAGCTTAACTTTTTCCCCTTCTCTCCTTGTGAACACCCTTGTTTTGGGAGCTGACATGACATTGATGGTACCAAAATGGATCCTGTCACTGCAGACAGTTGAAAGCCTTACAACAGTTCTTTCAACCCAAACCTCTTAACGCGGATAGGAGCTTTTGTAACGTGGCCACTGTTTACCTTCTTCCTTTATCTACCGGAAACTCACACATATTCCTCAGCATGCAACCTTTCTTTTCTTCAGTTTCTCAGAGATGACAGGTTTTTTTTTCCCCTCTACCTTTTCCTCTGATATACTACTCTGTCTTTGGTTCTTCAACCTTGTCATGAACACTTTTCTTTCTAAACCCTAAGTAAATTCTACTTAATTTCTGGCCCCCACTGTGGGGTCTTTAGTGTGTGGCTTCCCTCATTCTCCTAAGCCCATGTGCCCCAACAGCCTTCTTTGGACCCTGTGACACCTCAGAGCCAAGCCCTTCCTCTTCCCTGACTTATTGGCTCTGAGAGATAAGACCAGCTTGCTTTACAGGTCCACTCTTATGACTTGTCCCGGAATCTGGCAGATAGCCGATGCTCAGAACTCTCAAAGAACGAGTGTTGGGAACTTTGTCCTCCTGTCAGCTGCTTAACACAGCATGCGGTTGGCTTAGCTCTACCTCCCATGACCAGCTCTTCTTCTATGGCTACATGTACCTTTGTGTGACTTCCTCCTGCCTCTTGGTTCTTTGCCTTGAAGCACCCACTTCCTTTTCTGGGTTGTGATCACAGCTGAAATTTGCTAGTGTGCCTGACTGTTCTGTCGGTCTCCTTCCCTCCGTTATAAGCACCCCAATCCTTCCGACCGTTCCAAGTGAGAAGTTGGCTTTTGCTATGTGAGCTCTTTTTCAAACGACCTTTGTGAAGAATGGCACCCATGGGTGGTCAGAGAATTCCATTACATGGTGAAGACCCTCAGGTGATGGTAGTGGCATTTGCTTGATTATTATTTTAGACCCTGATAAACAGAATACTTTGATTTTGTTATCTTTGCTTCTATCAGTACCACGACTAGAAATAACTGCGGTAGTTTTCACATTGCCTGAGGAATATTTAGCAACACCATACAGTGGGGTTTCCTAACACCTTCATGTGTTACCCTATTTATTTCGTACACCTTGAGGAAGTGTGCGATAGCAACCTACCCCTTTAACAGCCGAGGAAGTCATCTGCTCAAGGTCCCATGTTCGATGAGGGGCTGTCAGGTGTGGACAGACTTTACTGAGTTCTTCAATCCTATGATGTTCAGAGCTGCGTCCCAATTCTTCACAACATCTGGTGGCTGCTTTATTGCTTCTCAGTTCCCAGCACCTGCTATGGGGTCTGCTGTGCAGAACTCTTGGAAAGCTTGTACCCACAGCTTTCTCCTGATGCAAAGATGGGAGCCTTCTGTAGATGCTTCCATTAATGGTTCCACAGAATGGAATAGATTAAAAAAAAACCATAAAACCCAAACCCAGCCACTATCATCATAAAACAGGTAGAGGCCAGCAACAACAGGAGAACAAACCCCAATATATCATCTATTTATATTTTTGAGCAAGAGGAACTTTGAACAAAACTCTAGGGTAATTTGTCATGGAGGAGAGAGAAAGGACTGTCTGTCATAGATGTGTCCCCAGTGCTGCTGGAACCGTGGCCCCCTCCACAGGTAGAGGTGGCTAACTTCAGGGCTTATGAAGTCAGAGAAGTCCAGTTGCCTCAGCCGTGTCCAGTATATATGTCTTCAGACTTTAAAGTTCTTCAGAACTTCAATTATTTTGCATTTATCTATTTTGGGAATGTAATTGAGTTAAAAAGACATAAATTGCAACACAGCTTTATTCTTTAGATAATTTAAACAGGTTTGGATATTCTCAGTGTATTTTTCCAAACATATTACAAATGGTGATGAAAGCTTGTAAGTCAATAGTATTATTAGTGCCTGGGAGAGAGAAGTAGACAGATGAAAATATTGACTCAACTTGGTGCATTAACATCTCATTTTTCATCATCTGATCAAAGTTTCATCAAAACATTAGCTGTATGTTGTATTTTTGGAATAATTGCTTATAATAGCTTTTAATTCTACAGTTATGATGAAGGGAGACTTCTCCAGTTGAAACAAACAACCCATGCCTTACCATGAAGAGCTGGTGGTTTCTCGCTAAACTTGGGGTGGGCGCTTGTAACTGTGACTCATTTGTGAACAACCGGATTTTTCCATCTTTGTCTTTCAGGATTTGGAAACATCTCCCCACGAACTGAAGGTGGAAAAATATTCTGTATCATTTATGCCTTGCTGGGAATTCCCCTCTTTGGCTTTCTGTTGGCTGGGGTTGGCGATCAGCTTGGGACCATATTTGGAAAAGGAATTGCCAAAGTGGAAGACACATTTATTGTGGGTACCACAATCTTCTTACTACATCTATTTGCTGTTTTTTTTTTAAGACATTACCTCTTCTGGCGCCTTAGATGGGGTAGAAATCCAGTTTTCATTTACATAACAATTCCTTTGCTGCTCCCCTCTCAGCACGCCACTCATTGGATTTCATTTATTTGCATACTTGACTGAGAGAAACTAAAAATTATGTACAAGAAAACAGATTTATATCCTTCCTGGGTTCCACTTGGAGTTGTATGGTATCCTAATTATATTCTCTGTGTGTGTGCGTGTGTGTATGTGCACATGTGCGTGTAGAAGTCAAAGGGTGATCTTGAGTATCACCTCAAGGTCCATTCAATTTGCGTTTTATACAAGGTCTTTAAGTGACCCAGATTCTCACTGACTGATTGGTCGCTGAGGTCCTCAGGACCTGTCTGTGTCTGCCTCTCTAGGACTGGGGTACAAGTATGTGCCACCACACCTGGCTTTGTTCTGTGGGCTCTGTGGGTGGAACAGGCATCCTCATGTTTGTGAGGCCAACACTTTACATAACTGTTCTGTCTTACCCGGCCCCACCTATATTCTTTAAAGCAGTTAATTTTCCTTCAAACCTCTGTTTTATTTATGTGTATGAGTGTTTTGCCTGCATCCAGGTCTGTGTAGCGCATACATGCCTTGGTGCCCATAGAGGTCAAGAGAGGGTATCAGAGGTCCTGGAACTAGTTACAGGTGGTTGTGAGCCCCTGTGTGGATGCTGGAAACTGAATACAGGTACTCTGCCAGAGCAACAAGTGCCCCTAACTGCTGAGACCCCTCTCTGGCACCACATCTTCATTTTCTTATTTGAGCAACTTTAACAATGACTTAACATTGTTCTAAGCAGTAAATGTTAAAACTTAACTCTGGAAGCGAGTAGATGGCAGTACTTTTATTTTGAAAAATTGTTTTGGCACCTGTCTTGGTCACTGTTGGCATTGATATGTTGTGTGGTCCTTTGGGGCAGGTCGTAATAATAAACAGTAAACACAAAATACCTTGATGGTAGAATTCAGTCAAACAAAACTTCCTACAAAATGCAGCAGCTCAGAAGAAGCCAAGAGAGTAAACATGAGGGTGTTTGTGATCGTGTTATATTTAGGAGGTATGCGGATAAAATTAGGATGCTATTATTGAAGCCCACGGAGGGGAAGGTGGTGGTGGTGCCTTTAATCCCAGCTCTCAGCTCTGGGGAGGCAGAGGCAAGTCTCAAGGCCATCCTGGCCTACAGATCAACTTCCAGGACAGGCAGGGCTAGACAAAGAAAAACCAAAGGGGAAAAATGCTATTATTGAATCTGTGATTGTAAGTTTGTACCCTGGAAGAAAATCATGGAAGGATGAAATGGTTACATCTTCACATGGTGTTAATAGTCTCCTCTCACCCATCCTGCAAAGCATCACATTTATCATTACATTATTTTTTTGTCATTTCATAGAAGCTCCAGTGAAACAGGTCTTCGTGGTTCCTCCATTGAAATGAAACTATTGACTCCCCGTTTCAGTCTTAACATTAGAGATTTAAACTACTGGAGATCCGAGTCAGCTCTGATCATCCTTACTGCTGGAGTGAATGAGATACGTCTCTTTCCAAACAGGGCTTTCCCTGCCCTTGCGCATGTTAGACTCCAGTTATTCACACTCATCAGGAAGGCAGATCCATGGCATCTACTTGGTAGTAATGAATCGCTCATTCCTACATTCAGCACAGGGGGGACTGCCCACGCCATCCTCCACAGTGTTTGCCAGCCACGTGCCTGCTGGCTCTTTGCAAACCTTCACGCCTTCATGGTGCTGCCATTCCCTTTGTTATGATGGTTGATGTCAAGCACTGTGAAACAACTTTCAAGATATGAATTTGCTCAAGTCTCCCAGATGAAGACGGTAGATGAGAGAGCTCCCTGTGGCCATTTCCATTCTGTGATTTTGTACATGTTTATCTCCATAAAGATCTCACCCTATTATTAAATGGTTTTCCTCTTTTAAAAATTAAATTACACTTTAATTTATTTGTATGTGCCTATGTTGCTCATGTAGAGGTCAGAGAATAATTTGTAGGAGTTGGTCCTTCTTCTATCATGTAGGTCCTGGGCTTGAACTCAAGTCGTGGTGACAAGCACCTTTATCCTTTGAGCCATCTCCTCACCCCCCTCAGTTGTTCCCACAGGGCTCCTGCGGTGCATAAGACATAGTCAGTCAGTAAATAAAGATGCGTCACAGGAATGCCAGCGGGGCTTACTGGAGAACACACCTGCAATCCCAGCGCTCTGGAGGCTGAGTTGGGAGGTCCAGGCAAGTCTAGATTACACCATAGGGACATTTTGCTTTAAAAAATAACAAGAAGATGACTAATCTCAAACAAAGAGCTGGAGACAGACCCCCTTTCATACTTTACGTTATAGGGATTTCTTACTGAAGAAGCAGGTAAAAAAAAACCAAAATAACATCAACAACCAAAGAAACAGGTCCCGTGGTGACAGGCATGGTCAGGGCTGTGAAGTCACCCCTTGGCTTGCAGATCCGATGGCTTTGTAGTTCCACAGGCAGCTAGCTCAGTATCAGTATCAGCTTCCTTAGTATCATAGCCTAGTCAACCAAATGTATGCCACCATCCATGGTCCCAGTTCCCAGCTGTGAATGTGTAGTACTCACCCCGTTTCTCAGTTGTCACATTTTCCTCCATTGTACCTGACCCATAGTCAGCTGTATGCCCACAGCGTAGACAGCTTTCACTAAATGGTTCAGGTGAGTGACTCTTGACTCCTATCCAGCGCCACCCTCTCCCAGTCAATGAGCAAATGTACTATTGTTTTGAAAAAATATTTTACCCTTGGCAAAACTATGAAGCTGTCAAGTATTTATTGACACTGGTTGTTCTTAACTGTTTAAATTATACTCGATTCTAATGAGTAAAGACCGCTGGATAGGAAGGACAGAAAGACAGAAAGGACTGTACACACTCATGTGACGGCGCTTGGTCTTGCGGGCGTGTCAGTAACCTCTGTCTACCCCACGACTCTGTCTTTCCAGAAATGGAATGTTAGCCAGACCAAGATTCGCATCATTTCTACCATCATCTTCATCCTGTTCGGCTGTGTCCTCTTTGTGGCTCTCCCTGCGGTCATATTCAAGCACATAGAAGGCTGGAGCGCTCTGGACGCTATCTATTTTGTGGTTATCACCCTGACGACCATTGGATTTGGTGACTATGTAGCAGGTAAGCATTTCCTGTGCTGCGGCTGCTCTCCAAGCCCAAGCTAAGGCTCGCTCTGGTTTAAATGGGAACACAAGGCTATGTGAGACAGGGAGGCCATGCCAAATCTCACAACGAGGTGGCTTTAAACAGGGAGTTCCTGCATCCCTCTGAGACTCTGGGTAGAATTCCTTGCCTCTTGCTAGTCCTCGGAAGATGCTGCCAGGCCTCCCGTGATCCTTGGTTCTCAGTAGACTTATTCCTACCTCAATCTTGCCACTACGTGGCAGCCCCCTTACTTGTGTTTCTAGGTGGCAATTCTCCTCTCCTTCTAAGAGCTCAATCACTGGGTTAAGGACCCACCCTCCTCCCCTGTGAGCTCATCTTTGCTAAGGACAACTGCAAGGACCATGTTTCCAAACACAATCACATTCTGTGATACATGGGGGTTCAGGGCCTCAACATGTCTTTGGGAAGGACATGATCCAACCCCTAACAGTGGCCACCATGAATAGTGATTCCTTTACACTGGAGGGAGACAGAAGGATTAAGCTGAACTCATTTATGTTTCATTTTGTGAAATAAGTAGAAATGGCTGGTTGTATAGAATTTTGCATTTCTAGATTAATAATCTAGAAATATCTATCCCTTAATTTTTTGGAGTATAAGAAAGTTCAACTCTTCGTCGTCCTTCTTACTTTCTTTTGCCTTCATTTGTAAAACTTTGTCAGCTTCAGATAGTGATTTTATTCTTGGCCACCGAAGATCCTCTTTTGCCTCTGACACTGGAAGCTTTAATTCTCAGTGCAGGGCAGTAGTTCTAACCCTGGCTGAAGTGGGTCACATGGTATCTATGTTGTTCATATCACTTGATTTATCCTTTTCTATATGCAGTGTCTGCTCTTTATTCCCTTGTTGTTTCTCTGTCTTTCTGTATCAGTTCAGATCTTACACTCCTCAGCGGTATGGTTCCAACTTGTCTTTGTATTTATATGGATATGATCATGTATGTGTATGTGGGTATGTGCATGTGTGTACATGTGCAGACCAGAGTGTCTTCCTTGATTGCTCTCTACTATATTGTTTGACACAGAATCGCTTACTGAGCCTGGGGTTCCTGGATTCAGCCAGAACAGCAAAACCTGAATCCTCCTCTGTCTACTTCGCCAGCTCTGAGATTACAGGGGTGCTCTGCCATGCTTAGATATTCCTTTTGTATGGATGGCAAGGATCTAACTCACATTCACATGCTCTTCACTGACTGAACGATCTTACGGCACCAAACTTAAATGCTGATAGTAAAAATAAATGTGTGGATGGCCCTTCAGGGATCATTTTAATGAGAACCCCCAAATTCAAACCATCAACTAATTTATAACTCTAGTTTGGTGTGATAGAAAATATAATAGGTATACTATGTTGCCATAAAATAGCAACATGTTATTAAATTCTCAGAATAAGCTCATCAGAATGATTTCGATTTTTTAAGAAAATATTACATGGTTTTTATCTATCCTGTGTGTGTGCGTGTGTGCATGCACATGTGTGTGGTGTGTGTGCAAACACACCGTTTGGAGGTGAGAAGACAGCTTGTGAGAGTCGGCTTTCCATGGATCTGGTGATTGACTGCAGATCACCAGGCTTGTGGGGTGGTGGGCACCTTTGCCATCTGCGCCATCTTTCTGGTCTGGCCTCAGTATCTAATTTAAATACTTCCAGAGGAGAGACTGTATTGCTCTGTTCAGTAAGTGTCTAAAAGGCTGGAGGTCATTAGTGTGTGCTGGCATTAAGGTTGAAGTTGCCAGAGCCTCCTTCTGAGGATCGTGTGATGTCTTTGAAGAAGTATATCGTTCTCATGGGAAAGGCTGTTCCTTTGCTCAGAAGCACCAGGTACACTTCCCTCTACCAGGTGGAGGAGCTGGGAGGGAGGGGGCAGAGGGCTAAGGGGTCCCCTTTAGTTCAACAATTGTCAGAATGGTGTGAGGAGCCTCAGACCTTTGTGGCTCCACATCAGCACACAGGGTGCTGTCCGAAGAGGTTCGCTTTCCTACCTCCCTAGAAGTTGTATGTGGTCGGTGTAAACAGAGCTGAGAAATGTGTTTCTACGGGGGAAACCAAGGTAGCATGATAAAAACAAAAATACGCTTGTAATGCATTCGTCTTCCCCGGTTACATAAACATGATTACAGAGTCTTGTGAATGGTGTTGTCTGCACAGGCATTAGGCAGCAAGTCTTACACTTCAGGCCAATAGCTAGCATCATGCCATGAGGTATTTTAAACAACCCCAGACTGTGTCAAACTGGCTTGTGGCATTCATGGCCTGAGCTGCCTTAAAAATACAAATTTATAAGTGAAGAAAAATGTGGGTGGAATCTTAAAATAATAGTTTTTGTGGCTACCACCTAGAATGGCTTGGAGCAGGTAAAACCCCAAATATTTTACTTTGGGGTTTCAGAAGACATGTTTTGTTTTGCTTTTGCTTTTTTTTCTTGTTGCTGTTGTTATTTGTTTGTTAAAACAAACAAAAAAAAACTAACTTTAAACTCACCTCAAGAGGTCAATACTCTTAAGCTGAAGAGATCCTGTAAGTCTCCCTGTGGCTATTGTCCCCTGCCCGCGGAAGGGTATTCAGTGGGAATATCCCAGGGGTCCAGTCTCAGTGGGGTCCCTGACTCCAGAGTCTTGGCCCCATGTCATAGAAGGATAGGGTGACAAGAATGATTCTTCTTGAACTGGACAGATGGCTCAGCAGCTGAGTCCTTTCGACTCTTGCAGAGAACCTGAGTTGTGTCCCCCGTACTCACAGTGTCTCACAACTGCCTCCAACTCCAGCTCCAGAGGATCCGATGCCCTCTTCTGGCCTCCATGGGCTCTTGTATAGGAGTGCACAGAAACTCACACAGACAGAAATAGAATAGATACTTTAAAAGGAATGATACATTGTGCAATCGATAATAGGGAAAACAGCTTTTCCTACCACTAGTATTTTGCTATATTGAACCGCTCACCAAAGGCATTACTTTCATCTCATTTTTATGTGTAAAGGAGTTCTTTAAAAGATAGAAATCCATCTTTGACTAAAATGACTAATGGCGGCTAGAGAGATGGCTCAGTGGTTAAAGACCTGCAGGATGGCTCACAACAGTCTGCAGCTCTAGTCCTACCAGATCCATTGTCCTCTCCTGGCCTCTTTGGGCACTGCACTCATGTGATGGGAAGACATGTAGACAAACACTCACACACGAGATTTTTTAAAAGACAAAAAGGAGGGAGAAGAGAGGAAGGGTTCACTTTGATCTGCTTCTGCCGCCTTGCTCTATGCTGGTGCTCGTGAACACAGAGTTGTGTTCTGAGGGCTGCAGGCGTCTGTGCCAGGTTCTCACTCCCATTTCAGACAGATATGGAGAGACAGGGCAGGAACCATGTGCCCTTTGTGAGAGTCTTCAGAAAACAGAAACTGTGTTTATCTTTCAAGTTTCTTGAGAAGGGGTTGTCATGTGTAACTCCACAGAGTCAACACAGTTGGTCTTTGCTCTTGGGGACCTGCTGAGCTACAGCAGGGCTCCTCTGAGGAATGGCTAGCTCTCTGCTTTGTAGAACTTGCCCTCTTGCTGCCTGTTGTCTTGACCCATAATGCAAGAACCAGCACGCCACCTTAAGCCCTCCAGATACTCCCTGCAAATCTTAATTTTCTATTTCTGTGTCTGCTTGTGTCATAGCATATGGCAGTGACTGGCTGGTTACCTTGGTGACTGACATTGAATCCTTCTGGCTGATCCAGTCTGTCCTCTTGCCCATGCTCAGTGTCCTGGGGCTGAGAAGCAGCGGCGGGGTTGGGGTGGAGTGAGGTGTTGGCTTCCTGTTATGGGCAAGAGTTGCTCCTCACAGCACAGAGGGGTGTGGGCAGTAGCAGCGCTACCTGAAACGGAAAAGGGAGAATGAGGTGGCTTAGCCAGTGCCATCGACCTGGTTTTGAAACTAGTCAGAGTGCTAGGAATGAGTTAAAATGCATTGCAAAGTCGCACCTGAGAATTAATTTTTATGTCCTCATTCCTGTCATCTGAGTTTTCATTTCTTTAAATACCTAGAATGACATGTTCTTAAGTCACGCTCATCTTATAGGCTGAGGACTACACCTACTGCTTTCTTAAAATCTAGTCTCGATCATATGGAAATGTGCTTGGATTTTTTTTTTAAGTCGACTTATTTGAGCTTGGTTCCACGACTGATCTGCTCGGTCCATGAGTGTGCAGGAGAAAATGACACAGAACCCTTAGATGATGATTCTCAAAGACTGGCAAAAAGCCCCATGAGCCCGCTTAAAGCAACTTAGAATGCATTTTCAAACCTGGTGGCTTTTTAAATCTAGCGTGAGTCAGAGGGAAGACACGTAACCCCAAGTGTGCTTCTCAATGAAATCCTTAAAACACTTCTTTTCCCAAAGCCAGCTTAGGTAGGTGCAGAAGAGGCAGGCATGATGTGAATGGTAGCTCATCAAAGCAGTGCCCACCCAGTCCCCGTGTTTTTAGGAAAACCCAAACATTTTCATCTCCAAATGTAAGCATTGTAAGTAACCATCATGGCCGACACCGCAAAGACATGTATTTCCCAGCTGGTTCATTAGTTATGAGTGCTTACTGCTCATCCAGAGAAGGGGTGTTCGGTTCCAAGTGCCCACATGGCAGTTCATACACCTGGAGCTCCAGCTTCAGAGAAGTCAATGCCCTCTGCTGACCTTCTGGAGACTCTGGTGTACAAAGTAGTATAGGTAACAAGAGATGGGAAGAGGACCATGAGTGAAGTCTGACCAGCAGGGATGCATTCCACCTCCTGTGGGATGAATCAGCTCCCAGCATTTAACAGAATATACTTCAGTGACCAGAACTCCATAAAATAATTCAGTAGCCTAAACACCTGATATACATACATACATATGGTGTGGGAGGTCCTTCGGTCCATGTATTGCTTTTATTGGTTAATGAATAAAGAAACTGCCTTGGCTTGTTGATAGGGCAGAACTTAGGATGGCGGAGAAAACTAAATGGCATGCAGGGAGAAAGGAGGCAGAGTCAGAGAGACGCCATGGAGCTGCCGCCAGAGATAGATGTGCTGAAACTTTGCTGGTAGGCCATGACCTCATGGTGATGTACAGATTAATTGAGACGGGTTAAATTATTATGAAAGAGGTTAGCCAATAAGGATCTGGAGCTAATGGACCAAGCAGTAATTTAATTAATACAGTTTCTGTGTGATTATTTCTGTTCTGGGCAGCTGGTTTGAACAAGTGGCTCCTTACAACAATTGGTGCCAACATCGCTATCTAAATTCACATAAAACCTGAGATTTGTGCAAATATCTCTGAGTACAGTTACCAAAATTTCTGCCATTAAACTGATTGCAGAGGAAGATATTGTTGGAGACCCAATAGATACCAAAGAAAATACTTGATGAGGATGGAGGGCTGTTGAAGAACAGTTATGCTTTGTCACAAGAGCCACTCAGAAAAAAGGAACAAAAAGCAAAATAAAACAAAAACTCACATTAATCAGAAAGGAGAAGTTTGTGTGATTGCTAGGGAGATGTGTTATAGGTTGTGTGTGTGGGGGTTGTGGGATGTGTGTACGAGTATGGTCATGAGTGTGCCACTATGTAAGTGTGCAAGTCAAAGGACAACTTTTGAGAGTCAGTTTGAGGCAGGTCACTCTTATTTCTGTCTCTGCATCCCCAAGGCCAGTTGGCCCATAAGCTTCCCAGAGAATTCCTTGTCTGCATCCTCCATCTCACTGTGGGAGTGCTGGATTGCATATGCATCTGACTTGTATAGGTCAATCACCATTATCTCAAGGATTATTGGGCTCACCCATGAGACATTTAACCCACTGAGCCACCTCCCTGGCTCACTGTATTGTAACCATCACTCCTTCATTAATGCATATTCATTGACTCTGATACTTAGTGAACACGCGTTGTTTATGAGATGCTGTGCTCAGCACTCAATCACCACGATGGCTGTGGGAAGTTCCTGCTCTTCTGGATGGAATGCATGAAATTACGGAGCAGCCATGAAGCAGGGATCCATGTTTGGTGGAACAGGAGAAATCTGCTCATCCTGTTTTAGTCAGTGATGAGAGAATTGATAGTCTATACATGATTAATGATCAGGGTTCTACTGAGGGTCTGTGGGCAAGCCAACAGATGAGCTTGCAGAGGTCAACAGGCATCTAGAAGCATTGTAGAAACACAGGGAGGCGGCAAAGGAGGGGACGTTGGAGTGATGGCTATGATGACGTAGATGCTTAATGGAGACTCCAAACTGCTCTCCACGGAAACCTAGAGATCATTTCCAGGGAAAATGATCACTTAGCTCCTGCACACTTCAGAGTCCTACCGTTGCAAAGATGACTGCGTGAGAGGATTTGTGGATCTCCCTTCTCTACACTCAGGAGGTTCCTGTTCTTCTTATAGTAGCTTTTCAATGAAGAGCAGAAATGGACTGGTGATTTCTAATTCTGAACGTTGATCTCTAAAATCCAAAAATATAACTTCAAATACTAGGCAGATCTAATTGCCTTCATTCTAAAGTAATTTAAAATTTTTAATTTCATTTTTTATATATGGTTTTTTTGCCTGTATGTATATTTCTATTACTATATATGCACCTGCTATCCTCAGAGGCCAGAAGAGGGTCCCCTGGAATTGGAGCCACAGACCATTGTGAGATGTTTTTTGGATGCTGGGAATTGAATCCTAGTCCTTAGGAAGAGCACTGAGTATTCTTAACTGCTGAGCCATTTCTCCAGCCCTGTGTTAAATAACCTTTTTGTTTGTTTGTTTGTTTTATTTTTGAAGCAGGATTTCTTTGTATAGCTCTGACTGTCCTGGAATTCACCTTGTAGACCAGGCTGTCCTGAAACTCACATAGCTCCTCCTGCCTCTGTTCCCCAACCCCCAAGCTATGATTAAAGGTGTGTGCCACCACTCTGCATCTAATTATCTCCTTTAGCTTCACATTTTCCTGCCTCAGTGGCATCAGCTTGTTTTAATAGACTGATGTGGGGATTCCCCTCTGTATGCTGTGAATATCATTGGTTAATAAAGGAACTGCTTTGGGCCTATAGCAGAGCTATAGGGGAACAGAGCTAGGTGGGGAAAACTAAACTGAGTGCTAGGAGGGAGGAGGGCGAGGTCAGAGAGCTCACCAGAGACAGACGCTGGGAACTTTACCCAGTAGGCCATGGCCACGTGGCGATACACAGATTAATGGAGATGGGTTGAATTGATATGTAAGAGTTGGCCAATAAGAAGCTGGAGCTAATGAGCCAACCAGTGATTTAATTGGTATAGTTTCTGTGTGGTTGTTTCTGTTCTGGGTGGTGGGGACTAACAAGCGGCCTACTATTACAATAGATCAGTTATTGTTGAAGACTGCAGTCAGCAGACTGACCATGCTCCTGTAAGAATGTTTCTGTCCCTTATGCAATTTGATGTCACAAAAGAAAGATGCACAAAGCAGAAATAATGCCTCACCAAAATCATAATAAAGCATCATCGTTAAAATTATAGTCAAAGCCAAAAATTAAGATCACTATTTGATATCCAAGCTGAAATACTTATAGAGAAATGAGACCCCATTTCTGTGGTTTAAATGAGTATCCCCCCAATAGATCATGCATGCTGTGACCCCCAAGAGATAAAGAGGATCCCCTCAGGTCACTGAAGATGTGCTTTCACAGGTACTGTAGGATCCCACGCTCATATTTCTCAGCTTCCTGGTCCTTAGCACACTCTTGTCAACATTGCTACTCCATGTTCTTCACCAGAGTACCGAACCCGATGAGGCCCCCTCACCCCAGACTGGAACTTCCAAAGTCATGGTCTAAGTGAACAGTTTTTGATAGTTGGGCTGCATCAAGCATTTTTGCTACGGCAGTGTGAGGCTGAAACATTCATTACTGTAGAGTGATGCATGCTTACATGCTACATGTTTATGTAATATACGTGCCACTTTAGAAAATGGAAGGACGGTCCTGGGATTGGTCATCTTAGTCAAGAATGAGTGCCCTTTAAAACCAGGATGTGTGGGAGTTTCATCTTTTCATTCATATTTTGTGATTCAGAGAAAAAAGTCATGAGTCAAGAAAATTATGGGGACAGAGCATTGTGTTTTCAAGTTCATGTTTTAAAATTGCTTTATTATAATAAAATTACGAGAAGAGAGAGAGAGAGAGGGAGAGGGAGACCACACAGCTTGACTGTGTTAGCTATGCACTTACCTGAACCCAAACACAAGTTCTGTGGAATAGAATAGCGCCACCTTCTGGAAACTCCTGGAGTCAGGAGAGGTAACCAAAGAGGGCCTGTCTTCTGATACATAGAGCATACATGATACATGTGTCTTGCCTGGCTTGGTGTCTTTTCCCTTAGCTAAGCACCATCAGTACTGCATAGGTGGAATGTTGTAGACTGACTATTGATCCCTCCTAATTTCCACCACCCCTTTAATTACACTTAGAGGTGGTGCCTTTGTGGGTTATTAGGTCATATTGGTGCTGTGAGCTTGGATACTCTTCCTCTCTCTCTTACTTTTCCTCTTCCTATCGTGGGATGACACAGCATGAAGGCCTTAACACGACCCTTTCATGTTAGCTCCCCATCCCACGAGAGCTGTGTGTCCTGTAGAGCGGTGTCCTACAAGTATAAAAGCCACCTCCCTAGTCAGAACAGCTGCCACTGCATGCAAGAAACCCCCAAGGTCTAGCTTGTTGACTGTCGATGTTCCCTCTTAGAAGGAAGGGGTGAGTCATTAGATTCAGGCCACTCCCTCAAGTACATCTTGGCTAGTTGTATGCCATTCTCCTCTAATTGTCCCTGGCTGGACTCATGGTCTCTGGAAGTGCTAGAGTAGACAGATTGGGGACGGTTAATTTCTGGGGGGCACCATCCACACAGCTACAGGTGATCATTATTATCTGGGCTGGGATGAGATGCTTTGGTATTGTGGCTACATTGAGATCTCCACACTTTTGTAAGCAACCCCACATTTGTGATGTGTGAGTAGGCCCAGTAAACCCGTTAGATCCCCCGCACTACTCGGTTTATTGTTGGTGTCCTGTACAGAGAGAACCCCCGCAATACTAGGCTGGAGGATTGCTGTATGGACTCCGTCGTAGGGTAATTAGACGGAAGTTAGCAGCTGAGCACGCGGGTAATGAACAACTCCATCTAATGAAGGAAGCTATGCTTTGGCGCAACCTGACAGGGTTTGGATTTGAGCTCTGCAGTTCGTGTCCTTGTGTGACTTGCTGTGGGTTGTTTTCCCTCCTCTGATGTCTCTGTTTTGAGACCCTGAGATTTCAGAGAAGCTGTGTGGACCTAGCAGTCTCTCTTGAGTTCTGAGCAGACTGAACTCGATGGCACTTGAATCATCAACTTTGTTTCTGAGAAGGCAGATGGAGAGGAAATTGAAACCTATGCCCAAAGGCCTGATTGATGTCCCAGCCCAAGTATAGGGGCCTCAGCTCCCGCAACATCCACCTGCAGAGCTTCAGGGTGGAATGGCTCCCCTTGGCACCACCACCTTCAGTCCTTTAGGTTAAGATGGTTCCAGTCATGGAAGCTAATCGGTAAGGCTAAATTCTCTCATCTCCCCCAGTAGGAATTTTGAATATTTCATAAATTGGTTGAGCAATGTGGGGCATCCGGAGTCAGAAGGTCCCTTCCATGTCCCCATGGGCTACTTTCTACCTTCCCCCAGCCATGATTCTTGGGGATCAGGCAGGCAGGTTTTCTCAGTGCTTGATATAGGGGATGTTTCCAGCTACTGTGTGTAAGGAACCCACTTTGTGGAAATAATCACTTCCCATCATTGTGAACAGCACGAACCTTGCTGAGTTATATTTTTAGTAGTTTAATCCGCTACATTGGATCAAACTCTGGCTGAGTTCCTCTTGCAAATGTCAAGGAAAAGAGATCAGTGAGGGAGTAGGAGCAGAAGGGGGAGGGAGAGGGACAAAGAAAGAGGGAGGGAGGGAGAGAGAGAGAGAGAGAGAGAGAGAGAGAGAGAGAGAGAGAGAGAGAGATCAAAAGGGGGCTGTCACACATCCCGGAAGAGGCTCAGAAAGCTTAGACTTCCTGTACTATTTGGAAAAGTTGATGAGGTTCCTGAAGCTGTCTGCCTCCACCCCTCTTTGGTATTTTTATTGCTATCTGTATGTTCTCTTATAATGAGCCAGAAAGCTCCTAAAATGGAAAGAGCTTGTGTGCACATTTTCTATGGCAACAAGGAGAGAACAAAGTGAAGAAACTGTTCTGCCAAGTAGGTGGAGAACCCAGGAGGAGAGGGAGGGTGTAACATCCTGCAGTCTGCAACACAAACAGTGAGGGGAGGAAAAGACACTGGGGGACACGACAACAGAGACAGTACAGGGATTCAAGCAAGGACAGAGACATCACTCTGTGTCAATTATCATTGTGCTTTCTAGACAGCACCTTACTGTGTCCTCTAGTCTGCTCTAAACTCCCAGTCCTGTCTCAGCATCCCAAGTGATAGATTACAGATGTGAGCTGCCACTCACAGCTACTTTACTGTCCTAATAAGAGACACCTGGACAGAGTCCTATGAAATAGGTAGAAAATTAATACTCCTGATAGTCAAGAAGAAAAAATAAAAAGCAGTTTTGGTGGTTAAAAATCACTTTCTGTTTTTTCAGAGGACCAGGGTTTGGTTCTGAACATCCACATCAGCTCACAACTGCTGTTAACTCCAGCTCCAGGGAGTCTGATGTCCTCTTCTGGCCTTAGCAGGCACCTGCACACAGGTGCACATACATGTACATATGCATACATACATGCAACTAAAAGTATAAAGATTAGAATCATTTCCTCCTTTTAAAATACCCCCTCCCAAATCAACTCATCTCGACATTACAGATATATTAACTTAGGGAAGATTTTTTTTTTGCATCAAACGAGCTGATTAATGTGCAAATAAACTCATGAGTCTCCGCTTGGGAGCCAGCAGCATGAATAGCTCTCTGACAATGCTTTCTGTCTTGGGTTTTTCTTCTTAGATCATCTAGCTGCCAGGATTTCATTTTATGAGTGGTAATTAAGAAAGGGAAAGAAGCTTTTTCCATGGTTTTGAATCACTAAATCTTCTGGGTTAAACGTTTTGCCCAAATATAGGCCTTTTGGTGATTAAGCTAACTCGCCCCTTTGCAACTGTAACATCCTGTTTATGAAGAGGACGTAAAATGTTGTCTCCAGCATGTGGGCTGTGCTAGAATCAGAGTGTCCAGGCACTTGTGTGTTAGAAGAGTCCTGGCTGCTTGGATGAAGTTGGGGTTTGGGGCTCTTTTTGTTTTTTGGTGTGAAAGAGAAAGTACTGGGAAGGAAATCATTTGATTTCAGTAAAATGGAGACATCTGAAAAATGGAATTTGCCAGTGGTCCTATCTTAGGCGGCGTCTTACTGTGTTTCCTAACCTGTTCTCAGGGTGTCTGTTCACGTTTTTTTTTGTTGTTGTTGTTTTTTGTTGTTGTTGTTGCCTGCCAGAGTCCTCTCGGACCATTTGTCTTGCTCCTTTAACCTTCAAAAACGTCTCTGGGGGCCTCCAAAGTCCAATCTGTTTAGAGGAATGTTCCATTGATACTTTACATTGGAATGTAGCGTGCACTGTTTTCTCCGAGCCATGGGCTGAATCTTTGCGTATCCCCAGTGTCTGTGCATTGGTCCTAAGACGCTTGTCTCCTGCTCTGCCCCACAGTACATTAGGTCTACACAAGAGGATTCTGATGGGTGATTTCACATGTCTAGCCTGTCTTGTCTTGACTTAAACCAGTTGTGTTGGTTTTAGTCAACATTTTTCTTATCCCTTACGCAGTTACTGGTTATCTCCCAAGTAAGGGACTAGGGCTATCAGAGACAATCCTATCACTACTGTCCCATAAGTCCTTGCTCCACTTCTTCCATGCTTTCCTTCCCAGGCTTGCCCTCATTCAGTACAGCCATTTCCCAGGTGCTCCCCAATCAGAGTATCTCTTGGAGCTTTCCACCACCCCTCCCCCTTCAGCCACTAAGGTCCTTTGGATAACGCAGTCAGCCATGAACACAAGCCATCTCACCTATAAACATAACCCAGTCCCCACTTAGTTAGAGTCCAGTCTTTATCATCTGACATGCCCTATTCCTATAGAGAAATAGACTCCTCACTTGGCCTTCATTGCTCTCAGGCCCCTGCCCATATGCTACCTGATCCCCTGCAAGAATCCTTTGAAGAGAGTGTGCCTTCTTACAATGCCTTGCTACTCACCCCTTGAGAGTCCCCTCTGGCTTCTCTCTTCCTCCCTCTGTGTTCTTTCACAGAACTATATAACCTTTCTCCTACAGTGCCATACACTCTATTGTGAGTGACTGTCTATGCGAGGCTTTCTTTCCTGTTCAGGTGTGTGTGTGTGTGTATGTGTGTGTGTGCTTCCACCTTTTCTTGAGACGTGTCTCTAGTTCACTACTGCATATCCATGCTAGCTGGCCCAGGAACTTCTAAGAATTTTCTTGTCTCTATGCCCCGTCTCTGGGTAGGAGTCCTGGTTACAGAGGTGAGCGCTCACATCTAGCTTTTACGTTGGTTCTGGGCATCTGAACTCAGCGTGAGCTCTTTATACACCAAGGCATCTCTCCATTCTCAACATGAGGATTTCTCAAGTTAAAGTTGGGTTTCTTAAGACATGCCCTTGACTTCTTGTTCTGGTAAATAAGTAAGGGCTTCAGTGTCCAGCACTTCATAACTACCTCCGTTTGTTGTGCTGAACGGAAGGGGGTTTGGGAATGTGCACAGCAGAATCCCACAGCACAGTGCTGGCAGCACACAGGTTTCCTTTAAAAAAAGAGTTCTTCGGCTTATTCTTTCTAGAGATACACAGTTTACACTGATGACATCATGGGAATCCCTCAGAGATAATCAAGGTGCATTGCCTGTAAAGACCATCTGTTCTTCCCAGACCCCTGGTTGCCCTGCATCGAGCTTGTTAGCAGACCATTCCTACTTAAGATGTCAACCCCTTCCGGTTCAGTTGGCCGATCTGCTGGATGGCACAGGTTGATAGGCAGCGGGAAGACATAAATGATCCTCCGCATGGTGTGGGAACAAACTCTAATTCATACTATTTCAGTGGGAATGGAGAGAGGCTTAATATACATGGAGCAGTTGAGCTCTGAGAGACAGGTGGCCATAAGTGACAAAGAAACAGGAAACCGGGACAGTTACCATGAGCCAGAAAGTAAAGGAAACATCCTTCAGAAGCACTTTTTGAACTTGTCCTTGAAAACCTGAGAGTTGTGTAAGTAAGCATGAGAATCTCGATGTGAAGGAAGAGGCTGGGTTGTGGAGAAGGCGATGGATCTGCATTTTGACCACAGTTGTTGGCTCTTGGGATTGCGATTGTGTGTCTGACTTTGTTTTTCTCCGGCAGGTGGCTCGGACATTGAGTATCTGGACTTCTACAAGCCTGTGGTGTGGTTCTGGATCCTCGTTGGGCTTGCTTACTTTGCCGCCGTCCTGAGCATGATCGGAGACTGGCTGCGGGTGATATCGAAGAAGACGAAGGAAGAGGTGAGGCTGAGGGTGCACGGAATCAGCAGCCAGTAAAGGGTTGGTTTTATGTTCTCTTAAAAAATATTTAGAAGTTTAAACTCTTAATATTAGCATTAGCATAAAATTTACTGCATGAAGTAATAAAAATATAGGCGTTATAGTTTAGTCATTTTCAGTATTTGTTGAATACTTATTATTGGGTCAGTGACTATGTAGGAATTCTGATTTATTTGTTTGTAATGAAAAAAGATATAATTTTAAAAATTTTGTTAGTTATAGTCTAATCCATAAAAAAAAGAAAGCTCTCTGGACCAGCATATACCTCCATGGTAGAGTACTTGAGTAGGATGTGTGAAACCCTGTGTCCAATTCATAGCAATGGGGAGTATCAATGTACCACAGAATGAATAATTAATGCTTCCTATAATAGTGATTTATTTTACCTTTGCTAGTTGTTTTCTTTTTTCTTATGTCTATATAAATGTTTACATGTTCATACTTGGACATACACATATATTTTGGAAAGCTGTCTACACTGTGGCTCTTTACATCAGAATTTGCAAGTATTCAGAATTTTACATATTTTATACAAAAAAATATAATAATGATCTTGAGAATTTTGATGCATGAAGTTTTTGGAATTTTAAAATGTAAGTATTGATATTGATTCCTTGAATATTCAGTTTTGATTTTGTATTTCTATCTCCAGAAGTACCATTGGTTGTTGGAGGGTGACTGAGTTGTGCGTTTGTTTATTTATTTATTTATGAATATTGTATGTTTTTCTGGTGGGACTTGCCAGCTTTGCTAATGGTTTAGGGGAGTCACAGGTCTGTCCAATCTATACCCGTGGCACTCAGATGCCTTCCTCCGGTTAGCCTATCCATCCATTTCAGTATCTGCTCTTCACAGGCCAGGATGCACCAGTGTTAAATCTTTGGTTGTTAAAACACATACCTTCTTTAAATGTCCATCCAAAAAAAGGGAATAAAATAACAAATAGTGAATTTGATTTCTCTTTACAAATTCTGTCTTACTTTTTTGGAAACATGTCAAGTCAGGCAGTTTTTATCAATACCTTGCATGTTTATGGTAGCAAGCAAGAGTGTGAGTTACCTAAAGCGGCATCCCACGGGTAGCATCCCACGGGTAGCATCCCACGGGTAGCATCCCACGGGTAGCATCCCACGGGTAGCAGGTTGCCTCGTTGGGATTTCATGTATTTAGTCTAGGTGTGTCCGTCTGTGTCTCAGTTATACCATATGCCAAAAATCTTTTTCTCGTGAGAAAATCAGCAAGACAGAATGCTCCATATGTTAAAATGGGCCAAAGTCCTCTTTTCGTTGGGACGAGAAAGGATCTAAGCCATGGGCTTGGGGTATGTGAAGTGGGGAACGAGGGGAAGGAAGGTGTCTATTCTAACTTTCTATATACTTTTCTGAATCTTGAAATTCTCAGGGATAAAAAGAAGTTGTAACAAGGAAACATTTAAAATAACAGTAATAAAGAAAGCAGCTCAGGTATTCATCTAAATTACTTTCAAGTGCATTGAAATATTGGCATGTACGTGTGCATGCATACACTGTCATTTCTTAAAGCTTGAACTTTGACAGTTAGGAAAATATTATTGTGTGACACATATGCAGTAAATTAAATATATATATATATATATATATATATATATATATATACACCAATATTACTGTGATTGCAGACAAAAGGTCTAGATGCCACTGTGTTGTAATGTGGGGAGAGATTTCATATCTTTATACAGTCGTGAAGTTGCCGAAGGGTATGTGTTTAAGCTTGAGAACTTTGTTTTGGTATTTTTGCAGTGGGACAAACTGACAGTGTAGCAGCTCACTTCTCCAGAGCAATGGCATAGCAACTATAGCAGTGTTTGGGGGCTGTTAGAACAAGTGCAGTAAGAGCTCTATTTTCTCCCTGCTCTGCAAGCCATTAACTCTTAAGAGGGTGCCAGCAGGCATGGGCCATGGTGAGGCCTCACTCCCGGACTTGCATGGGTCCTAGCTGGCATGGGCTGTGGTGAGGCTTCGCTCCCTGGCTTGCAAGTTGCCTCTTTTTGGCTATATTTTCACCTGGCCATTTCCCTGGGCCCTCTCATGGAGAGAGAGGCAGGTCCCCATCTCTTCTTTTCCATTTAAGAACACCACCATTACTAGATTCAGGCATTAGTCCTTTTATTGTTTTTACCCGTCGGATCAGTCGCCTTTGAAAAGCCCTGTCTCCAGATCCAGTTACTGTGAAGGTTTCCACTTCTGCATAGGGATTGATGAAGGCTTGAATACAGGCTAGGATGCTGTCTTTCGAGATCAATTTACATTTTTACAGAATGGGTTCGTTACATATGGACCGTGAGGTCCCGTGCCGGTTTATGGAGGACTTCCTTGGCTCTCATCTAAAAGTATGAGTGTGTTTTCATGCTAACTCACCATGGAAAAGGCTAAAGGAAGAGGCTGATTTTTTTCCTTACCACAGATCTTTTGACTGCTACCCAGTGTTCTGAGTGCCACGTGCTTTCTGGAAACAGCATCCATGAGGGAGGCTGTGGCAAGAGACATGTGAGCTCCAAGCTGCAGCAGCTCCAGTTTAACTCATGGAAAATGAATTTAATTTGAGCAGATGTGTATTTTCTGATTTATGATCAATTTAGAGAAATGCAGAATAGGGTCACAAATTCAGCAAAGAGTGTTGGTCAGGGAAAAGGCACAGTGTAACTAGTTTGGGTATCAGGAACCAAATATTTGATAAATGGCATAATGCTTAGTTATCTACCACAGTGAGAAGATAATAGATAATTTAAACTTTGAAATAGCTCAGCAAAGGGTATGATTACAGAAATACCAAAGCGTGGACTCAGGATCCTGAGTGGTAATCCTACAACTCAGAATAAACTGATTTTATTTAACAAGCCCAAGCATGACATTATTATTTTGAAATATGGCTGAGCCATAGTGATAAAATACAGATAGATATAGATAATTATATGAAGGGTTTATATCGTTTTGAGTGTTAAACCATATGTTGTTTCCATTGGGGAATCATTTTAATAGAATTAAGAAGATTTGGGGAGTAAAGGAAAACATCATTTTCCCTCAGTGTGTTGAAGTGAATCCATTCGAAGGGCCTGAGGAGGAAGTCACTGGATGGGAGAATATGGCCTTGACCCAGAAGCACCACATGTGATTGTAGTTGGTCTGCGTTTCTCCAGGAAGGCATGGAGAGCTTACGCATTCTTTCCTGGAGACATGTGCATGGCAGGAAAGTGTGCTCTTTTGTTATTTTTAAAGTTCCCGTAGAAAGTAGACCAAGTTTAACGGTAAATATGAATAGAACTAATTATTTTCCTTATTATCCCATATATCCTGTTCTGTGAGGAGATCATGTTTCCACTCAGGAAACAAGGGTTATTTCACAACAGGGTGTATACTGATACCTAGTTCAGGTGTAACAAAATAAGGTGAGCTCACAACAGCCAGAAAATAAAATCTGTCCCTGCTTAGGAACAAAGTAGGGAAGAATAAACCCTAACCCAGACAGGGCTCAGTCAATTACTCTTTACATCAGAGTGTGGAAGCCATGGCGTCTGTGTGCATTCTAGGTTGTGGTCCATGTGAGGTGGGCAGCAGCAGTATCCCAACATAGAATGGCGGTCCTGCCAAGTCTTGCAGAAGAGGGACAGAGGGACACTGTGGATGGATGTCCAAGCAACTTTTTTTTTTGCAAATACTATTTCTTTAGTCTCTGAAAATATTGATGCAGAGTGAGAGCCTAACTTTGGTGAGTTGGTCTTCTGTTATTTAAGAAAATAACCAGCATCTGGGGCCTCTAGTGCTCTGGTCCCCCAAAAGAATGTGAACTGGCCCAAGAATTATGAAGTGACTTAAGAATACAAGGGGAGAAATGTTACTTCCTCTGGACACATAGTGGCATCGTTGATCTCTGCACTTTGCTCAGGGTCGTAGAGCAAAAACCGTTCAATGAAAGAATTTAGTGGATCAACGTCACCTTCAGAAAATGGACAGCTGAAGAAGAGGTCTGGGTTGAGTCCTGGGAGTTTTGCAGAACAGGAGCAGATCAGCATCTCTTATGAGAGAATTGCTTTCTAACACCCGAGGCTTTAATGTCTCATTTACAACAGCTTCGACTTCCTCCTAAAAGCCTTGAGAGTCGCTGAAGGACTTTAGGGAAGTAGAATAAACGCTTTGAGGAGAATGAGAAAGAAGAGTTTGGAGATTCAGATGAGCATACAGCTGGGAGGGTTTGGTCCAGGGAGTCTGCGGTAACAATGTGGTAGAGATCAAGTATTTATTCCAAAAATGCTTGGTGGTTTGTGTGCTGAGAATATAAAACAAAACAAACAAAAACAAAACAAAGCAAAAGATGGTGTCTGTGATTCTAACTTCAGTAGGGTAGCTACCACAAGAAATAACTCAGGAAATTAAGAAATACTGAACAAATAGGAGGGAGAGGATAATTTCATGTTGACATAGATTAATTTGTGGGTAATTTTACATTTAAGTGATGTGGAGGCCCATAGATGTGAGTCCTGTTCCACTCTGACTAAAGGTCAGAGAGTCTGAGATTATTTTTACTCTTTCAAAGTTGTTGTCAATAGGTGTGGATACAAACAAGGTATGCTAACGTAGTGTGTGGTTGCTTGGTGTTTTGAACATTAAGATGGCTCTTAGAGGTGGAGCCGCTCCACCCTGACCAAAGGTCAGACAACTCAAGCCTATTCCTGCCTCTTCATTTGACCCAGGGAGTGGCTTCCTGTGGGATACTTGGTCTGAGGTGTATTCGCTGCATATCCTGCCCAAAACATCAGAATGCTTAACTCAGGCAATAGTGGCTTGATGTCTCAGGTACTGAAACAAGTAACTGTTCTGCTTGTTCTTTGTGTCGTGTTAAAGCAATCTTTTGCTTTCTTCCCCGCTTTTTGGACTGGGGTATATAAGTGCATGGAAAATTAATGGGGGGGGATTCAGTATTCAGTATTCACTGAGTTGACCTCCCGGAACTATTCTATGTCTCTGTATTTCTTTTGTATTTCTGGCTATTCTGCCTAATGTTTCTAATGCAAACACCCCTACCCTGGAATGTACAAATCCATCGAGGCTGGATTAATTCAAGTGTAAAAAACTGAGTTTGCATGCCTAGATATATGGGGGAAATGGAGGCTGGGAAGACAGTTTGGGGGTCATAACTCTATAAATGACAATGAGGGCTGTGAGTATAGATAAATGTCTTCATTAAGATTTGTACAACAAGACAACCACAGAGATTAAAAAACAAAATGAAACCTGAGGCAAAACGGTCCTTGAAGGAGCTGAAGCTGAAGGGGGAGACTCTCGCGGCTAAGTGAGTCCTGTGCCGGTAGATTCTGCCAAGGAGACAAGGGAGGTCTCAGAGGATGATAAAATGATGGATTGCATTGGCTGAGGACAGTGGAGGAGAAAATGAGCCACAGTAAAAGCCAACATCGCATCAACAGATGAATGAGGTGGCTCATGTCCCTGTGGGGTGGCTGCCACTTGGGTGTCACTCCTGTGGAACTGTGTAGGAGCGTCATTCTGTGGGGCTTGCAGAACACAGTGGCCATCTCCTAAGATGGTCCTCTAGGCTTATCAGATACAATCTGTAATATACACATTTTTTTCCGTTTTGTTTTTCTTCCCACCCTTGCCTGCTTCCCCGCTCCCTGCTCTCCTTTCTTTACTCCTCCCCCTCCTTCTTTCCCTGTCTCATTTCCACCTCCAGATTGTATGGTTGACATTGTATTAATTTCTAACATACTGCAGGGGAAGGACAATATGGGTTGGTATAATTTTTAAATCTTTCTAACATTCTCTGCTATTGAGATTCTAAAGAAGTTAAACTCCAGACTTGCTCTACATGACCCTAAGACTTCAGTATATATTTAGTGTGTATAGGCATTGAAGATATTTCTTTTCCCCATACCGAAGTGTTATATGAATGAAGATACATGCATCAAGTATATTCTTAATCTTGTTAAAAGTGTCTTATTTTAAAAATAGAATAGAGGTAGGTATGATGTGCTAATAAAATCCAGACTTTCACATCCCATGGAGATGAGGATGCTTCTCATTATGCCAAAGTGCAAAGATCTGAGCGTCAGACTTTGATATACCTTTGCTGGTTGGTGTTTGACTCCAGCCCCATTACACCAAGGGCAGTTTCTTCTCATTGTTGTCTCAGCCTCAGCTCTGTGGTTTATTTATTGGGTAAAGAAGGAATCAAGAGGGAGAATCACCAGAAAAGAGCATAGGGGTAGGCAAAATAACTCAGTGGATGGAGTGTCTGGTGCACAAGTATGAAGATCCGAGTTTGGATCCCTAGACCCACGTCAATGCAGGGCAGGCATGGCGGCCCTCTGTAACTCCAGCACCATGGAAGCAGAGAGACAGGGCATCCCCGGAGCAAGCCAGCAGGTAGATCAGTTGGAGTCAGCAATTTCAAGTTCAGACTCAGCCTCATCATGTAAAGTGGATAGTGATAAAGGAGGACATCCATTGTCAACTTCTGCATGTAGGTACACCTGCAACATGTGTCCACAGACATGTGAACCTGCATATCTACACATGTGCATACCCTACACATACTCATCAAAAAGTAAATAAAGTTAAAAATTCATACAACTATTGAGAGATGGTAGTTACCCCTGAAGGGAATAGTATCTGGCAGGCACCAGTACACTGTCTAATTTCTAAGTGGAATTTTTTCTTTTGTCTACAAAAAAATGGTTTTATCATCATCTGTATGATTTCTGGAATGCTCATGGGGTATGAAGCCCACAGAACTGCGAGTTAGAACTGGAAGGATCTAGAACTTGGAGTCTCCATTTCCTTGTGAAACAGGGGTGGTGGTACTTTGTTTACCACCGAAGAAGCATACTGTGGGTACATTGTGTTGTAGCCAAATGCTTTCCTAGGTGCCTGCTTGATTTCTTCCCTGATTCTAAAGACAATGATACAAATTATTATGGTCTGGAGAGATGACTCAAGATTTCTTGCTGCTCGTGCAAAGGACCTGGATTTGGCTCCCAACGTCCACATCAGACAGCTCACAATGACTTGTATCTCTAGATTCTGGGGATTCAACATCCTCTTCCGGCCTCCATGGACACACACATACACACACGCACATGTACACACATGCCCACAATGTAAAATACAAGTAAAACCTTTTGTAAAGCTCTATGGTTGCCATCTGTGCAGCACCTCATGCTATTTGTGCACAGCTCCAATCCATTTCTCTATTCTATGGCCCTGTGCTTCCACACCAACAGTTCAAGTGGCTGAAATAATAAGCAAATAGAAAATATAAGAGAAGCAAGAAAGCTTTGTTCCTATGTATATTGGCAGAATTCCATCATAAAATAAAAGTCCAGAAGATTTTACGGGAATTGAGTATATAAATTTTCAAATGTTTTAGCTACTCTGTGAATCAAACATGTGTATTTACATAAAGTGTTATTTAAATCTACTCAGAAAGCTACTTTCTTGTGTTCTTTTATTTAACCCACAGATTTTCTGGGTCTTGCTGTCTCAATGGAGGAAGAGTCCATATAGATTTTTACCTTTGCTAATCAAGTAACAGTGTCTTAATTGCCATCTTAAGTAAAAATACTCTGGATTATTCTTTTCTTCCTTTGAGATGTTAGGTCAGACACTGTTGACAAGTTGTGTCTTCTCTGCTTCACATATTTCAGACTGCTGTCTGCCAATAGAGACCTGAGCGGTTCCTGCTCTTGTCTTGTAGGCAGTACAACAGGAAGTCAATAGCCTTGGCCTCCAGACAGTGTGTAAGCAATCTCATCTACTGCAGAGATTACATTAGAGAGAATGAGTGCACCCGGATGATCTAATGTTGTCTCCCTTGTTTAACTGTTTGGAAACCATCACTGAGACTTTGTGTTCAGAAAGGTGGCCACCATCAACTTACTTTTCAAAACTGTTTCTGAGCTCGCTCATCAAATCCCAAAGTAGCGTGCTTTCTCATTCTTAGAGCTGAGATAAAGCACATTTTCTACACACCCACACCCTATGTTCATATATGTAACCTCAAGTGGTGTGTGTGTGTGGTGTGTGGTATATGTGGTGTGTGTAGTGTGTGTGTGTGGTGTGTATGGTGTGTGTGTGGTATGTGTATTGTGTGCATGTGTGGTGTCTGTAGTATGTGTGAGTGTGTTGTATATGTGTGGTGTGCATGTGTGGTATACGTGTGGTGTGTGTGTGGTATGTGTGTTGTATATGTGTGGTGTGTGTGGTATATGTGTGGTGTGTATGTGTGGTGTGTGGTATACATGTGGTATGTGTGTGGTGTGTGTGTGTGGTATGCATGTGGTATATGTGTGGTGTGTATGTGGTGTGTGTGTGTGGTGTGTGTGTGGTATGTGTGTGTATGTGACATGTGTATGGTGTGTGTGCGGTGTATTCTGGTGTGGTGTGTGTGTGTGGTGTTTACATGTAGTATGTGTGGTGTGGTGTATATGTGTGGTGTGTGGTATGTGTGTTAGTATGTATGTGTGTATATGGTGTGCATGTGTGTGTATGTGTGTGTGTGATGTGCAAGTGTGTGGTGTGTGTATACAGGGTTGACATCTGATGTCTCCTCAGTCTCCCCTTATCTGGGGGAATAGGGTCTCTCATTGACTCTGAAGCTCACTGATTTGGCTAGCCTGGCTGGCCAACAAGCGCCATGAATTCGTCTGCCTCTACCACTCCAGTGCTGGGGTTGTAGTCAGGCACCAGTTTCCCTGGCTTTTTATGTGAGCCCTGGGGACCAGCTCAAGGCATAATGCTTGCACAGTGGGCACCTCACTCGCTGGCCCTGCTTCCTGGACACCAGAGGATTCTTTCCAAACAAGTGTTTGTGGTTGTTTGAGGCCAAGAGTAGGAGGCACTCTGAAGTTTAAAGTTCTATGGTCATCATTTTCACCAAAATGTGGTAATTTGTCTAGTAGTCAGTGGGTAGTGTCCTAACTGTAGTGAGGAAATTTATCTCTTCCTGCGTTGCGTTTGGTTTGAGCCCAATAAACCAACTTCCCATTAATGACTGTGTTTGCAGGTATGTGTACACACCATCATCATGGGTACACAATCTCATGTCTCAGAGAAAAGAGTCACCTGTTCTTTCCCCGACGAAAGTGGCAGGCATTGTACCATGACCAGTGCTGTGCTTCCATGTGCCTCCCCTTCCCAGACACACTTTAAGGTCACCTCTGTTTCCCTTGTAGTTGGCAAGTCACTGAAATAGAGCTGGCCGGCAAGTGTAGGCAGAATTGAATTGAGCAAATTGGATGCACTAATTGTTCCTGTGACCCCCTGAGGTTTCACTTGCTCTTTACAGTCACCTTAAGGAGAGGAAGGCTGTGTTAACCCAATCTCTGTGTGACCCCAGGGGACAGGGTCTTTGCTGACTTCTGGGTGTCCAGAGAGAGTCAGAAATGAGCCTTTGCTGCCTGAAGCCACTGATACTGAGGCAGGGAAGGGCTTATTTGGTATGAGCCTCTCCCCATCATAACCGTTCTAGAAACTTCTAGCTGTTATTTCTCTAGCTCAAAGAAAGGGTGAAAATAGTAACCACGATTTGGAATATTCTGCGTTTGTGTGCCACAGTCAAATCTGTGTTTTGCCTTTGTTCCCAACTCTCTGAAAATACACAGTTGTCAGTATTTATCTCCTTAGGGTTCACTGGTGAGAGTGACGGAGGTAGGAAGGCTACCTTGAGTGAGTTCAGGTTAGCCTACGCTACATAGTGAATTCCAGGACAGCCTGGGCCACAGAGTGAGATCTGGTCTCCCAAAAAAAAGCCAAACCAAACCAAACAAAAGCCTGCAGATGGCTTTTATTAAAATAGAAGCATCAAGATAAGAATCGAAGTGAAGTGGAGTGGCTGGCTTGTGAAAAGTGCGGCTGTGTGAGTTGTGTCGAACGGCGAGTGCACCTGCCTTCTTGCATTCTGGCTGCTCACTCAGGACTGGTCCCTGGCAATCTGAATCTCCTTTGCTTCTAAATGTTCTGTATATACTGAAGACCTTGCTTCTCACTGTCTCAGGGATTGTTAATTCATCAGAGGGATCTTGAGGGCTCGTGCTCTGTTTAGCATTTGAACAGGTCCTGAAAGAACCTAGTGATGCAGGAGGGTCCTTCTGCATTTGTGTTGCTCTCATTGGTTAAATAAAGAAACTGCCTTGGCCTTTTGATAGGGCGGGACTTAGATAGGCGGGGAAAGAGAACAGAATGCTGGGAAGAAAAGAGAGAGAGACAGAGAGAGAGAGACAGAGAGAGACAGAGAGAGAGAGAGGCGCTGGCATGAAGCTGCCAGGTCAGATATGCTGAATCTTTCCCGGTAAGCCACGACCTCGTGGTGACACACAGATTATTAAAAATGGGTTGAATCAAGATGTAAGAGTTAGCCAATAAGAGGTTAGAATTAATGGGCCAGGCAGTAATTTAATTAATACAATTTCCATATGATTATTTCAGGTATAATCTAGCCAGGCACCCGGAGCAGGGTGGCGGGATGCGGCCCACTTCTCATTATAACAAACATAGTGAAATAGAGAATGGTCTTAGCATTTGCCTTTAAGGTAGAAGGTAAAGGAGGGCAGGGATCTGTTAGATCAGCTGGTGAGTGTCCCAGTGTGGACACTGTGTTGGAGATGAAAGAGGGTGTGGGTGGAGCCATGCACAGACACAGGGATGATAAAATGATTAAGGGACATTCTGATGTGTTGAAATGTATCCTGTCTCCCCTATGTGAAATGCCACATGATTACAACAGCTTTAAACATGAGGAACATTCTCCATGAGGCTGTTGGTTTTAGATTTATCCTTTCACAATTTCATTACAAATATGTTACCCATAACTCCATCTTCTTCCCAGAAAAATCCCCTCCTGATCTCATGTCTCCTTGCTCCTGCATTGCTGTATTTAATTGGGATATGTACTTGAGTGTGAGCAAGGAGTTCATTGTCTTGAGCAAGGACACCTGTCTCTAGCTACACCACTGAGGAACCATGTTCCTTCTTCTAGCAACCATCAACTGCCTATGGCTTCTCACTGAGGGGCAGGGCCTTAGGAGTCCCTCCCTACTCTGTGATGGAATGTTGATAGGCTTAGTCTTGTGTTGCCTTGTGGACACCTGCTGCTGCTGTGGGCTGATGGGTAGAGCATTCATACCATGTCTGGAAGACATCATTGCACAGCATTTCTCCCTGTCCTTGACTATTATAGTCTTTCCACCCATTCTTCTGTAATGTTCTTGGAGTCTCTGAATGTCCCGCTTATGGTGAGCACTCAACAGTCACTTACTCCCAGAACTTTCACCAGTTAGGGATCAATGCCTTAACTTCTGCTCATTTCAAGCCAAGAGTTTCTCTCATCAAGACTGAGATTAACTCTAATCTGTGTTATAAACATAAATATTTAGAAACCAATTTGATAGAGTGCCAACATAGCAGAATAGCAATAGTAGGTCTCCTCTAGAGCCTATGACCTCCCCACCCATGGACCTTTGACCGACTCTACAGTACCAAGTATGAATTCCTCCTGAATCCTCAAATCTGACCAGACAGTGCAAGGTTACCACCCTAATAGTCATCTTGCTATTGCACTGGTGAGCTCCCTTTGCCTGGCAGATGGTAACTTGCTGATCTAACAGCTGGGTAAGACGGTTAATGACTTTTGTCCCCCAGTAGCCTGCATATGACATCCTGGCATTATGGAAACTACCCAGCAGAAAGAAAGCTTCACTAAGCACCAGCTTGATTCTATGTCCTGTAATTAAAGTGTGCGATGTTTTTAGAAATGGGGGTCGTGTGTAGTCCAGGTGGGTAGCTAAGAACAAGGACAATAGCCTATATTGTTTGGGTGGTTTCTAGGGACTCCCTAACCATATTAGTTCCTTTTCTGTTGCTGTCCTAAAAATATCTAAAAATCATAAAGCAACTTGTGCAAGACAGGGTTTATTTTGACTCATGGTTCCAGAAGGTTCGAGTCCATTGTGGTAAAGAAGGCGTACAATCAGGAGTGCAATGCCAACTTGATAGTCAGGGAGCAGTGAGAATTACAGCTCATCCATATGCAGAAAGCAGAGACAGAGAGAACTAAGCTATAAAGCCTCAAATCCCACTTCCATTGACATACTTCATCCAGCAAGGCTCTACATCCTAAACCTTCTTTGACCTCCCAAACAAGAACACCATCTGGGAAACCAGTGTTCAAGTACAGGAGCTCACATGGGACATTTCTCACTCAAACAATGAGACTAGCCAACAACTCATAATGAGATGTCCTACACCTGGCACTGGGATGTTTGTTGGATAAACTATGGTTTTGGGGACCATCGTTATCCAAGCTACTTCAATTTAAACCCTTCTTAATTTTATTTTTTAAGAGCTTACAAAATACTATGGTTCTAATATGGCTTTTTCATACTTCCTTAGTTTGAGTTAACATTTGTAAATGGAAGTTTCTGTCCCAGCCAGTCCCACAGCCATTCAGTCCCAAAGAAACACACAGAGGCTCATATTAATTATAAACTGTTTGACCTATTAGCTCAGGCTTATTATTAACTAGCTCTTAAAACTAAATTAACCCATAATTCTTGTCTATGTTTAACCATGTGGCTTGGTCCCTTCTCTCAGTGAGATATTCTTATCTGGCTTCCTTTGTGTCTGGCTGGTGACTGATTCTCTGCCTTTCCTCCTCCCAGAATTCTCTTAGTTTGATCGCCCCACCTATACTTCCTACCTGGTTACTGGTCAATCAGTGTTTTATTAAACCAATATGAGTGGCAAATCTTTAAGGCATACAAGAACATTACCCCACAGCAAACATTCTTTCCCATCTCTTCATCTTCTTCATCTCAACTTATACCTTCCCACCCCGAGTATTCCTCTTCTTCCATTGGAGGAAGTATTTCCCTCCCTAATTGAAGGCCTCTTCCCTCTGCTCAGTGACCCCTATCTCACTTCATGGACTCTGCAAGCATTCCCAGGTAAATGCAGAAGTCTAAAATTTCTACACTGAGGTCCAATTATAAAGTGAGAACATGTGATGTTTGTCTTTTGGAGCCTGGGTTACATCACTCGGTACTTTCCAGGTTCACCCATTTATTTGAAAATTCATAATTTCATTTCTCTTTATACCTAAATGAAATACCATTGTTTATGTGTGCCACAATTTCATTATTCACTCATCAGTTGATGGGTGTCTGGGCAGATCCACTCCTAGCTATTACAAATAGAGCCGCAGTGAATATGGATAGGTACATCTTGCTGAGGAGTATTACAGCATCCATATGGTATGTGATCAAGAGTGGGTCGTAGGTAGTTCTGCTTTGAGCGTTTAGAGAAACTTCCACACTGATGTCCATGGGGCCATACCAGTTTACACACCTCGCTTCTTCGAATAAGGATTCTCTTTCCTCACATCCCAGGCAGCCAGCATCCTTGCCATCTGCCTTTTTGATTTTAGCCATTCTGATGCAGGTGAGATATAACCTTAGATGTCCTTGGTGCTGGGGTCTAAGATAGAATATTTTAGTTATGATTATTATTTATAAATACAGTCCTGCACTACTTAGCTTTTCCTGTAGTATGCTTGTTTCTGACTAGACATGGTTAAATGAGGCAGAAGAGGGTTTGGATTTATATAACTGTATCTTTTTGCCTCTGATCTGTTCCCCATGTCACCATTTATCACCACCCACCGATAGTGTAGCCTTGTGTGTACTGACGTGCTGGGGTACATGCCTATGGGTGGCCTGCTAGAGAAATTGGTAGTTTGATGAATTGTTTAGACTACACAAAAGGGAATCTAGGATCCCCAGTTCCCGCTTATCTTCTATTTCCCTGGAAGTTTTTGTTTTCTGTTATGCAAATTACAAGTGCAAGTTTCAGGCTCATCAGACTGAAAAGATAAAGGGTTTAGTGAAGGGGGAACTTGGGGATAACTCAAGCCTCCCTGAGCTTTATTTAAAGCCTTGAAGACGTCAGAATGAGACCAAGGCAAAATGCCCATCAAATTCACCCCCTCTAAGTGGTTTATTGTGTGAGAGAATGAAGCTCGGTTTATTTTCATCAATCTAAGATGAATAGCAATGTTGTCTATACAGTCCTGAAGAGACAGTATCCATAAAGTCCTGGAGAAGAGGGAGATATGTCATTGCTCCCTCTTGCTTTTCTTAACCTTCCAGAATTTTCCTTGCTCCTGAAGTACTATCTGTAATACAGGCTTCTTAAAATAACCATAGTGAGATATAACAGAGACTCTGTGCTGTTCAGCTCTATGCTATATGGGCACAAAAATAGATCAAATGGTGTTGTCTGAGATATAGAGTGATGCTGTAAGGACCAAATGTGGAAGTCAGCCTGTCTGCTAAGACTGACGAGGGTGGGGGGAGAGGGAGCTGGAGGGTCCAGGTTCCTTTCTGTCTTGACAGAGTCTCTTTCTTCTCATACGGTGTGGGTGGCTACTGCAGGAAACTCTGATCACCAAAGGCAAGGTATGGCCCATGGTTCCAGCCAGGCTGTCTTCCAGATACAAAGAGCCACATTCAGAGTCACTGTTTTCCCCAAGTTCTAGACACGCAAGCCAGCAGGGGTGCAGCCAGAGCCGTGGCATCTCTTGGACACTTGGTTCAGGTGCATGCAATCCCACTCTTCTATGGGGAGAAGCTAACCCTTTCCACATCCCTGCCCCCATCGCCTCTTGTGTTATTCTCTCCCCTTTCTTCCTGTGTCTGTGACACAGTAAGAAGACTACAGCCCCATGCTTGTCAGACAGAGCGGTCCCGGCAGCAGGCAGTATTTCTGAGGACTAATTTCTCAGTGCTATATTTGGCTTGTGAATGGCAGCTGGGAGCGCTTGCATGGTGTACAGGAACACTCTGCCTCATTAGACCCTCTCTGCTGCCTTCCCTCATTAAAATAGGGTGGGAGACATTGCTGGGTTTAGAAAGTGCACATCCACTGTGACTACTCATTTGTATTCCTGATTGTCTCTGAAAGCTTTCTACTTGTTCTGAAGGAGACAAAAGTGTGAACCATCACTGTCCCAACTCGAGATCGTGACAGAGGGGCTTCTCTAGACCAGTGCTTCATAACATAACCACAATACACAAGATAGATTTATATTACATAGCAACATATGTTACAGTACAATATAGATTATTGTATATAAAACCACTGCATATAATATAAATTATGCATAGCATGTCTAATAATGAATGCATGTGTTATTAACATAGCATTATATTTATTACTGTTTTGTATCATATAGTGTGTAGATTATATATTGCTCTATATAGTAAACATGAGGTATATTAACTTAATATTCCCAATAGTTGTGAATAATGTACAAGGCACAAACACAAATCATCTATACGTGTAAAAATTTTCTAAACACTATCATCAAAACTGTTTACTGAAAGTAAAGTTAATTTTATGTATATGTAGTAATAGCAAGCATACATATTTATTTATTTACTATATTTGGGTATTTTTTTCCGCATGTATAGCTGTGCCTCCAGAGGGCATCACATCCCCTGGAAATGGATGGTTGTGAGCCCCCCTGTGGGTGCCGGGAACAGAACTCTGAAAGAGCAGCCAGTACTCTCAACCTCTGAGCCATCTTCAGTCCCTGCAGAATTTAGTTTGAAATTTCTGGAAGCAGTTTCTCCTTTGAAAAAGAAGTTGGAAAAATACTTCCTCCTGGGTCTCATGAATATTTTCTTCAGCACGCCACTGTGCAGTTAGAACATGGTAAAAATATTTCAGAACCAGTAGAGCATCGATTTGGAAATGAATGCATAAGCCTCTGCAAGGAGCAGCAGGAGAGCAGCGCAGAGGAGCCGGCTCTTCCAGCGCTCCCTCTCCTGCACATCCTGGCCTGTGTCTCACACAAAACACCCCAGCTACAGCTGACATCTGCAGTCTTCTGGTAATGTACTTTATCAGAGACTAGTTTAGCCAGGAAAGCAGAAACAACTTTTCCTGTGCCTTCTATAGAGGAAAAAGAATCCATATCTACTTTGCCTGGGATAGTCTCCAGTGTGCTTATGTATAGTGAATACAAGCTCCTCCTAATGGCTTTCAGGTGTGAAGCATCCCTATACTACTAATATATTAGTAGATGTAGGAGGGCCTTTCTGCTGCTATAATTAAAATACCTGACAGAAACAACTTAGGGAAAAGGATCTGTTCTTGACTGTGGTTCAGGGATGAAGTCCATCCTGAAGGGAAGGAAGGAAGGGAGGGAGGGAGGGAAAGGGAAGGAGGGAGAAGGGAGAAAGGGAGGGAGGGAGGGGAAGGGAAAGGAAGAAGGCAGGCAGGCAGGAAGAAAGGTAGGATGGAAGAAAGGAAGGGAGGGAGGGAAGGAGGGAGGGAGGGAGGAAGGGAGGAAGGAAGGAAGGAAGGAAGGAAGGGAAAAGAAGGGAAGGAAGGAAGGGTGGGCATCATGACAAACCCCTCTCTGTGGCACTGAGAGGCTGCTTGCTCATAATTCGGTGGATGAGAAGTCAGAGAAGGGGGCGTGTTCTTGGGGTCGCCACTGATTTTCCCTTTCCCTTCCCACTTTTTACTCATGGGCTGGTGCCACTCGCATTCAGAGTCTGTTTTCTCCCCTCAGTTAATCGTTTATGAAAACTCGCTCACATACACAGCCAAAGCTGAGTCTCCCATCAGTCCACTTCTCTACTCCAGTCACCTCCAGGTTTTCATAAGTCACCAGGAAAAAGGAATTGACCTCTCCACATGTGCCTCTCCATGTTTATCTGCATATTACATAAACATGCTACTGTGTCCCCGATCTAAAAGGAAGACACTATTTCAGATACATGCAAATAACTAAATGTTAAAATGAATGCGAGCTAACTTTTACATATTTTAATTGTACTTTTTCATAGTAGAGGAGCTTTGTTTTTCTTGGTAAAAATTGATAATGACATCAGTGCAATTCATATGCTTTGTTAATTCTTAGATATTGGTTTGACTCCATTATATCCAGCCCTAATTTTGCTTTCTAGGGCTATTTTGATTTTTAACTTAATGGCTGTTGTGTCTGAAAATGGAGACTTCTGTAGATATACAGACTTCAGTGAAAAGGGGCATATTTGGTTTCATCATTTGCTAAATGTGCAAATGGTGTTGGAAAATGCCCTCTCCGCCAGTATCATACTGTCACTTTTAGGGCTGGTTCTGTTCAAATTTGTCAAAAGTCTTCCTTTGAGGGATTTTTCAAACAGTTTTAAAATCTTTCTTCCAAGCTTGCTAAATATCATTCCCAAAGCTTTCTGCTCTTTATTGGGCCACATACAGTAGTAACATTTCTAAATGTGCATTCAAACATAGTCTCCTCCCATGCCCACATAGAAAAAACAATTGAAGAGCAGCCTGTATTTCTTGGATCTCATGTCTCTGAAGAGAGTAAATGTCGTAGTTTTTTCTTCTTTTTTTCTTGCAAAATATCTGTCATATGGCATCTTGCAAAGTCATTTGTTATCACAGAGCAGAGCATAAAATTTAAAGAAAAAAAAGTACACAGTTGATCTTTAAGTACTCTGCCCTTGGAGAACCATTGTATTGAAACATAAGATGCCCATGGCCAACTCTGTCCAATCATCATGCCAGGGATTCTATTTAGAATTCTGCTTCCCGTTGCTGAGAGCTCACAGCCTATAACATATCAGTGTCTGTTGGGAACAGTGGAGGGGGCACTCCTGTCCAGCTTCCCATCTAGGACATCTGCCCTGCCTTCTTCATTCCACCCATATCACAGGACTCTAAGGGCTTAGAAGTCCGCCTTTGTCGTCTATGCTCTAAGTGTTAGAACAACGTGATAATAAATTACAGTAGGTGTTCTACTCGTCCCCAGGATATTTTGTCAACTCAAGATGATTTTTTAAAATTCAAATCTGATAGTTTTATTCTGAATTTTAAAATTCTCTGTGTCTCATGTACTCTGTGTTCTGTTTACTTCTCAGCCCCATCTTGAAGTTTATCTGGGGGATTCTCCAAGGCCTTCTCTCAGTGCTCTGGATATACCAGGCTTCATGACACATCAGTTCCATCTCTTCCCAGCATGGAACTGTGGCCTCAAGCCCATGGCTGTCTACCTGTCACCCTGCTGACCATGGATCATTCAGGTCACAGATCTGGTGCCACATTTCTGCCAATAGTCAATAGTCCCAGGCACTCAGCCTAAACCATCCCTCCTCTCAGGATCTCATTGGAAGTCTTCATTTTGTCTCACTTCTTTTGAGACAGGGCATGGTGGTTTGAATAGGAATGGTTCCCATAGACTCATGTGTTTGAGTGCTTGGCCCATAGCGAGTGGCACTATTAGGAGATGTGGCCTTGTTGGAGGAAGTGTGTCACTGTGGAGGTGGGCTTTGAGGTCTCAGATGCTTCATCCCAGGCTCAGTGACACAGTTCTTTTCCTGCTGCCTGTGGATCCAGATGTAGAACTCTGGGCTCCTTCTCCAGTACCATGTCTGCCTGTTCGCTGTCATGATGATAATGGACTGAACCTCTGAATCTATGAGACAGCCCCAGTGAAATATTTTCCATTATAATGGTTGCCATGGTCATGGTGTCTCTTCACACAATAGAAACCCTGAGTAAGACACAGGGTCTTCTGTGGCCCTGGTGGGCCTTCTGCTTAATATTGCAGCCCAGCCTGATTTCAAATTCATTATTCTCCTGCCTCCATTTCCCAAGTGCTAAGATTTCAGGTGTATGCCTTACTTTCATCTTCATCTTACTTCATCACAGTTTGTGTTATTCTGTGTGATTGTGTGTCCCATGTATGTGAGCTCTGTTGGGGCAGGGGTCTTCCCTTCAGCCAGTTCAAGTAGGTTTTTGAGTTGCAAACCCCTCCTCACACCCATCATTCTGTCCAGGTCTCTGTATTGTCCATCTCCTCCTTTGTGACATTATCAGTCAGTCTCCCTGGAGCCACCCACAAGTCCGTTTCAATCCAGTGACCTCGCTTGGGCACATTTAATTAAGCATTCACTGTGTACATAGTACGTTGGGCAATTGAGAGAGCAGAGTGTGTAAAATCAGACTTTTAAAAATAGTTTGCTTTGTGCCTTCTTCCTCTTTTAAGACACACACAACACGCACACATATACACACATACACACATATGCACCCATGTTGAATTTACTTCACGTGGCATGGGTTCATAATATTGACTGAGTCACATATTCCTTGGGAACTTGTTTTACCCTTCTATGGTCTTCTTTCTCCAATTAAAAAACATGAACAAACTTGAATCCTAGTAGCAAATACCTACTGTAAGATGTCCTTACAGGTTTCTGGCCAGATGACCCTTCCCACATCAGTTATGTCTAAGGTATAAAAAATCCTTACATTTCCTTCTCGGAGCTTTGAGGTAGAGGATAGTAAAGCTGTGAGTCTCAGAGGCAGGGGAGATGGCTCAGTTGGCAAAGACTGAAGACCTGAGTTTGGATCCCCAGCAGCCACATAAAAGCCTGCCATGGTGGTGGCATATGTCTGTGGCATGTGTCTGTAATGCCAGCACTAGGGAACTAGAGTTGGTGGAGTTCCAGCCAATCCAGGCAAATTGGTGAGCTCCAGGTTCAGTGAGAAACCCTGCGTCTTAATTAGGTTTCTCTTGTTGTGACAGTGTCCATGGCCAAAAGCATCTTGAGGAGGTAAGTATTTCCTTATCCATCCTCATCAGTTCATTAACAAGGGAAGCAAGGTAAGAGCTCCAGCAGGGTAGTAACCTGGAGACAGGGACTGAAGCCCTGACCACGGAGGGACACGGAGACAGGGACTGAAGCCCTGACCACGGAGGGACACGGAGACAGGGACTGAAGCATTGGCCACAGAGGAACACTATTTACTAGCTTTTCTTCTCCATGGATTTCTCAGCCTGCCTTTGTATACAACCCAAGACCACCTGCCCCAGTATGGTACCTCTCACAGTGGACTGACCCCTTCAATATCAATCATTTGCCAAGAAAATGCTCCACAGGCTTTCCTACCGGCCAGTCTGATGGAGCCATTTCCTCAATCCAGGTTCCCTCTTTCCAGATGACTCTCACTTGTGTCAAGTTGATATAAAACTAACCAGTACATCCTGCGTCAATTAGTGACTGAGGAAGACACCGACTCTGACTTCTGGCTTCCACTCACACACATGCATTCACATAAGCACATGCACCTGCATGTACACATCCACATTGAATAGCACACACACACACACGTGCTCCTATATACAAAGTGGTTTCTCTCCATGGACCAAGAGCAAGGAGTGGGTAGAGTGACAGAAATGTTCTCTTGTGCTTGTTCGAGCTCTGTATTTGGCCAGCAGTCATCCTGAACCTTAATATTTGTTTTGAGAGGAAAGGGTTTATTTAGCTCACAGTTGTAGTCCATCATAAAGGGAAGTCAGGGCAGGAACTGAAGCAGTGGCCAAGGGAAATGCCACCTACTGGCTTTCTTCCTCTGGCTTGCTCAGGCTACTTTCTTATACTACCCTGGACCACCTGTTGAGTGGTAGCACTGCTCACAGTAGTCTAGACCCTTCCACATCAGTCATTATGAAGAAAATGTTCCCAATCACTTGTCTACAGCAGTCTGATGGAAGTCTTCTCAGTTGACTCAAGCTTATGTCAAGTTGGCAAAAGAAACAAACAAAAACCCAAAGAAACACTGTTCAGCCTGTTGCTCAGGCCTATTAACAACTAGCTCTTACAACTTAAATTCACCCATAATTCTCACCTATGTTTAGTCACGTGGCTTGTTACCTTTTCTCAGTAAGGCGTTCTCATCTTGCTTCTTCTGCTTCTGTTTTGTGACTACATCTCTGCCTTTTCTCTTCCAGAATTCTCTTAGTCTGGTCACCTCACCTATACTTCCTGCTTGGCTACTGTCCAATCAACATTCTATTAAACCTATATAAGTGACAAATCTTTACAGTGTCCAAGAGCATTATTCCACAGCACCTCAGGACCACCAGCCCAGATATGGCATCACCCACAATGGGCTGGGCCCTCCCTCATCAATCACTAATTAAGAAAATGCTCTGCGTGCTTGCCTACAGCCCGATCTTATGGAGGCATTTTCTTAACTGAGGCTCCCTCTCCCGGATGAATTTAGCTTGTGTCAAGTTATATCAAACCATCCAGCAGGCACCTTTCAATATCTATAACTTGTTTCTTGTCTAGGGTAAAACACCCAATGCCTGTAGATCTGCTTCTTACTGCATCAGCCTCTCTGTATGTAGCTGATTTTGAACTGTCCCCAGTGCCACCTCCCCACAGGGATGCCCACTTGCTGTTTGGTCTCCAGTCCTTTCTAGAGTTGCCCGTCTTTCCTATTTCAGGCTGGAACCCAGCATTTGGAGGTCTTGGGTGGATTTTCCCTTCATGCAGTGGAGTCATGGTGCCTCTTCAAACTCAGGGCATTGATTGACATTTAGCTAATTCTCTTCCACTTTTCTTTGGGGATACAGTGTGTGGGAAGGGTAGAGGAAGGGATAAGAAAGAAAAACATGCTTAGAGAACTGTTCCCATGTCCTTGTGGTGAGTACTAAACACTCTTTATAGAGAGGGGGTAAACTGGTATTAAGTCTGGGTTTTCTGAATGTATCTTGAGATGATATTAAATGTTCAATTTATTCATTCAAATTAAATAGATACACGTCAGGATGAATGCCTGTAGGTTTGAATCAACTCCCTCACTGGTCATTACTTTTGACTGCAAGCCTTTAAGACTGCAGACAATGAAGAGAGCCCTACCTCTTATCCCTCATCCCCACCCCAATCCACTCACTGTGGTGCTGACACAGTTTCTGCATCAACTCACAGTTAAGTAAATATCTAATGTCTACAACTCAATCACATTAGTGTAGAATTTTCATAAATGGTACACAATTGCTTTAAACTGTTCTATATTGTTAAATATCCCAATTTGTGCAATGCAGTAAGGTGTTGTGTAAGTAGGAAGAATCTCAGTACTAAAAAGAAAAACTCATGCTATTGTTCTCAATCTTTATGTGTTGTATTCGTATGTTTGCTGTTGAGAAGCTCAAGAATTATTAAGTATAACAGGTAATTTAGGGTGAGGAGACTTTATGAGTATTATATAAACCCTCCTGAACCAGTGGGGGCAAAATTGCATACCATTCTGTCAGAATAATGTAACACTTGAGTGCTCCTTTTGGGTTTGGGAGGGCTTTTTAACCTGGTTGGTAGAGACAATTTAAATTGCTCTTTTTAACAGTGCTGTTCAGCAATAAAATGAAATGTCAATACTTCAGAAACTGAATAAAGCTAATTGTTAGGAATTACATCTTGGCAGTCTCTGAAAATGGAACGCCAAGTAGGCTTCTGATTATTTTTACACATTGAACCAGAGGGATGTTTTCAGCCTCGCTGGCTGCTTTTAATACTTAACTTTCCTCGATGCATTAAGGTCTCCGAGCAGCTGAGTGCTGAGAAAAGTACTTACTTTATGATCTCACCATCTAAGGGAACAGGAGGACTTCTGGTCAAGGTCTAGGGAGGCCTGCTTAACTCTGTTTATGATGAAGAAGGTTCCTGCATGTTTGTTACCAAGTCCTACACGTTGGGCTTTGAGGACTTGCTGTCAGGAAGAAGGTCTGTGTTACCATGCCTACAGCATCAGCAGGGGCTAGAACCCCAGAAATAGGGCTAATGTCCTGTATTTGAACTGGGTACTGACAACTGCACAGAGTTCAGACTCACAGGGAGAACTTGTTCATCAACTGATGATCCAGGAGAGGGACTGCCTGACCTGACATGCTGGTTGCTCCTCAAAAAGATCATTCGGGAAGTGAAAGAAAAACCAATTAGGATAAAATTTAGATAAGACACAGGATAGGCTGTGTAGGGGAAAGGTGACCAGGGAAGCATTATAAAGACTGGAAAGAAAGAAAGAAAGAAAGAGAGAGAGAGAGAGAGAGAGAGAGAGAGAGAGAGAGAGAGAGAGAGAAAGAGAGAGAGAGAAGATGGTGGGGAAGGATGAGAAGGAAGGAGAGAGGGAAGGAAATGGCTTTGTACATGGAGTGAGCATCGGATGGCAGTGAGTCAGTGGACCAGCTGATAGAAGGGGCTTTGTGGGGAGAAAGCATGACTACGTTCCAATCCAGAGCTACCAAAGATGCTTGCCATGTTCCCAGACAGCTCAGATGATGGCAATCCTGTAACAGGGGTACTCATTTTTTGGAGAGAGTTTAGTGGCAAATCTGGGTTTCCATCTTCATGACTGGAACCCAAAAGATTATAGAATCTAAAAGGAGGCAGATGAGTGGGCAAGTGTGTTGCATGGGTGGAATACCAAAGCAGAGACCTCCAAGAGGAAGCACAGAGCCTCCCATGATGTGGTTAGGGGGACAAAGTTTTGGAATATTTTGAGATTGAGTGACATAATTAAGGCAGCCACTGAAAATATAATGTAAGATTGGCTCCAAATTACTCAACTGTTTGTTATTTGATCAAAATGAGTAAACAATTTTGTTTGGAGCTATCATTAATTTGATGAACTTCCCAATAGTGTAGAGTACAGAGACACCATGGCTGAAATGAAGTGATGCCCAGTTTCTTGGTGACTAGTTACTAAATTGTGTCAAAAACAAGACTCATGAGACAGCTCTGTTTAATACTGAGAGTTTATGTGAAGCAACCTGGGTTGAGATCCAACTGTGGAATGCTGGTTGGAAGGCCATGACTATTGCCTTGTGTAGAAGATATCTTTTCCATTAAATTTACTAAAAATGAGTGCTGTAACTACGTTGGAACAATTGCTTCCATAAGAAAGTCCCTACCCAGCAATGAGGAAGCAGAAGGGAGAGGAAGTAAAGGGCAGGATGGGAAATTTTCTCTTCACAGAAATGTGGCTAAAAAAGCAGATTAGAAGGCAAAGAAAACATAGGAGCCCCACCACTCAGAAATGGACTCAACTCTATGTCTCTCTAAAACAGATTCTCTTTCCCACCTTCCAGAAAAGGATTCTGCTAACTTGGAAAAGCATGTAGCTGGTACTTTGTAGATATGTATGGAAGGAAATGATCTCTTTATACAAACACCTAAAAAGACCATACTCTTCGATAGCTTAATTTGAAAATCATTTCCAAAACTGGAAAATTCCCTGAAACCATGTTGGGCTTTCTGCCTTCTGGAGAAGACTGGCAGAGGAGAGAAGAGATGCTGAGAAATGCATCCGTGTAGACAGACACAGAACCAGACCAAGGGATCTCCTCACAGCAGAGTGAAGGGCAATACATTGCATGGTAGTAGACAAGACTGAGTTACAGTTCAGAAATCTGGACTCATTCAGTCATCTTTTATTTGCTTTATAACATTAAAAATTAAACATAAAAACCACAAGTTGTGGTTTTGTGCCTTGAGATCCTGGTCAGACAGATTTCCAGGGACCACTGCATCCAGTTCTGGAGCTTCAACTGTACTGAGCAAAAGAAAAGCATCCATGGACTCTGCTTCCAGGGTTTGTTTGAAGCTGGCTCTGCAGTATATTGCATCTGACAGATATTGGCACCAAGGGGCAACTGAAAAGAAAAGAGCACTACACCAAAAATTTCATCCCTTCCAAGGAGCAACGTGAATTCCAACACTCGGTATATTAACATTAGAACCCAGTTACCATTTTATATGCTTTTAATACTTTTGTTTTTATTCATTCATTATATATGGTAATAATTAGTTATGAAACAAGTTTATTTAGTACTTAACCTCCTAATAGTAGAAAATAGTTTCTACAGGAAATAGACTTCTCAAAAAGCAGTGATAACTTATGTGATATTTGTTGCTACTATGTATGTATTGTATGACTTATCATGTGCTTATTATTATTTTTCTTTGACAGGAACTCTTGATCAGAATATGTTTTTGTTTTTTTACTGGCCTTTGTCACAGGACGTGAACATTCTGCACTGTTAAAATTGGTTCTGATGGTTAGGTTGTGCTCAGCAAGTGACCAGAAGCCCAGGTTTCTGGCTGGCCTTGTCTTTGGGCTGTGCCAGTGCACACTCTCTCAGAGACCATGCAAATGTCAGTCTCACGGTGGAGGACCTGGTGTCCGCATAGGAGGATGCCTGTCTGTGTCTGACAACAGTCAGCAGCTTCTTACTAGTTCTGAAGTGTATATGATGCTGAAGCATTCTCATGGAGGTGGGGAATGAGTGCATTTCTCTGAATTACTACTTTATAAGCACAATGATAAATGTTGCCTTGTCGGGTGTTTGGGGAAACAGAAGGCTCCACGTTCGGCTTTCAAGGAGTCTGCCTCATCCGTGATGGGAACCAATGGAGTGATGAATACGCCTGGGAGCACTGACGAGACACATGTAAAATTTCTAAATTGTAAACATCCAAAAGAGCTGTGGAGTTGCCCTCCTACTACAGCCTGTCAACCAGGCAATTTAGGAAACTTACCCTAAAGATGTAAAATACTGCAAGGGCTTGTTTTTAAAATACATTGTTGCTGTTCTAAGGGCCTTCCTAAGTGTTACTTGGGATGACACAAAGAACAGAAGATGTAGGCTTTGGGCCACCGCTGCAGAGGCAAGCAGCCAGTGTTCTGTTATTGCAGGTGCTCTGCAGCCTCAAAAGACCTCAGATTCTAAGCACATGTCCATAGGGCCGAGGAAGATGATGGTTCTCTACAGTGAGAGCTATTCGTCTCCCATTCGGGGCGTGCATCCCATCAGGACCGTGTATTGGTTACTTTTCTTGCTGATATGATAGAATACTTGACAAGAAGCAGTTTAAAGAGGGATAGGCTTTTCCTTGACCTCAGGCTGAGGGTGAGGAAGGCACAATGGCAGGGCTGTGTGAGGCTTCTGGTTGCTCTGCTCCCACAATCAGGAAGCACAGGGTTGCATGCTGAAGCCCATCTGGCTTTGTCTGTTTACCTTGTTCTTAATCTGTCCCCAAAGCTCCCTCCCCTGATAGTATTGCCCCCCCCCCCGCCCGCTGCATTCAGAATGCCTCCCACAGGCTGCCTCTCCCTGCAGAGAGGAACAAGACACCTGGTCAGATTGAGGAAACAGAAGCCCTTTGACCTGATTATGTATAAAGACTGCGATGATTAGTTTGCCATTTGTTTACCTGATTTGTCCAGCTGACCCTGGCTGGATTCTCCATGCATAGGCCTTTCTGGAAATACCCAACAGGACCCAGCAGGCAGAACCTGTCACCGGTCATGAAGCCAGATAAGCAAATTAAACCAATGTTCGTAACAAGTTGTACCAAGAGCTCGGGGAGGGGAGGACACAGTGTACAGAGTGGCCCAGGAACGAACAGATGATGATCAGATTGCATTCTAGGCGATTGGGAAATGACTTTCATGAGGATATTCAGTTCCCTGTGAGCAGGAACTATCCCAGAGGATAGAATGGAGAAACATTATTCTCTGGACTGAGGGACTGGCAAGTCTAGGAGGCAAAGCAGGTGTGGCCTGTTCAGGGAGCTGAAAGAAATATGCAGAGGGTTCCCGGGAGTAGAGTTGCTGAAGGCGGCTGGCTAGAGTTGGCTCTGGAGGGGCAGGCAAGCCCAGATGGCATGAGGTCCTTGGAAGAGGGGGAGTTACAGAACGTCGCTGTTGGTCGTGGTTGCTGCGGTGGAGAATGGGTTTGGGGAAAGGGAGGCTGGAGGCAGCACAGGGGGTGGGCTGGTATGAAGGAGAAAGTGGATCTGCAGAACCGCAGGTGTTTTGATGTGAGAAGAAGTACTAGGAGGGCGGGCAGGGAGCTTATAATGTCTGACTTGGGCAGCTTAGTGCCTGCAAGTGCTGGGATGGTGTGGAGCCCCAAACATCGGCTTGAGAAGTTCAGCAGTGTCACGGGGAAGGTGTGAATCTGTGCTACCTTCATGTCATCCAGAGTGAGATGCCCACGGAGCAGTCAGATAGACTGTGCATCCAGGGAAGAGCCAACCTGGAAATAGAGGTTAAAGAACTATCAGAAAGACATGATCATCCAGGAAAGGAGAGGAGATGGGAGTGCGGAGGAACAAAGGCAAGCTAGGGAAAGATGCCAGGCAAAGATGCAAGGAGTGTATAGACAAGGACGGGGCTGACCCTGCACAAGGAGAAGGCTCTGCAGTGAACGCCCACACTGAGGAGCATCCGTGGTGACCGTTCAGGACCGCAGTGTGCTCTCCAGCTCCATCACTAGATGACGTACACTGCTATGTCTAAGGGAGAGGGAGTGCTATTTCAGCTGATGTAAGACCTTTTTTAAAAACAAATAAAATCCAACAAAACAAAACCAACTTAATACATGAAAATTCATTTTAATTTTCCAGAATGTCACAAATACCAACATTTCAGACAACAAAAAAAAATTCTTAATTATTTGATATCCTAGGGAGCTTCTTTGAATTTTTTTAGAGATTTTATTTATTTTATATGTATGGGTATTTTGCCTCCATGCATGTATGTGCACGTGAGTACAGCACCCACAGAGGTCAGAGGAGGGCATCTGATCCCCTGGAACCGGAGCTGTGGATGGTTGTGTGAAGCATCCATATAGGTGCTAGGAAGCAAACCTGGATCCTTTGCAAGAGTAACAAGTGCTCTTAGCTGCTGAGCCATCTCTCTAGTCCCCAAAGTTAGTCTCCCTCCTCCCTCTCTCCCTCTCTCCCTCCCTCCCCTCCTCCCCCCTCCTCTCCTTTCTTTCATCTGTTTTTTAAACACAACACCTTCACTTCTTGGATATATGACTGATCAGTGTTAAAATGATTCTGTACTTTAGGACACTGTTATTTGTTGGTTAATATGTTGTGATACAGTTGTATAAAAATGCGAGCATTTATTTTTTTTCCTTTCTTTAGAAATGGGAACAAATTAATCTTTTTCTTAAGGACTGGGAATAACTTTTCTTTCATATGCATGCTTTGATTTGTTTTTTTTTTCCTCCATAATTTTAAAGCTTAAGAGCTATGTTTCCTAAGTCCAGCACTGGGGAGGCAGAGACAGGCTGATCTCTGTGAGTTCAAAGCCAGCTTGGTCTACAGAGCAACTTAAAGGACAGGCTCCAAGGCTACAGAGAAATACTGTCTCAAAAAATAAAAGGAAAGAAGGAAGGAAGGGAAGAAGGAAAACAAAGCAAAGCAAAGTGAATATGGGCACAGTTAGGAAAGAATACGCACTGTTGCTGCTGGTTTTGATGAATAGCCCAGGGTGTGTTTTTAGGAGTTAACTCATTGTTTCCCGTAGGAGATTCCAGCCATACACACTCACCCTGGTAGCATCACCAGTTGTAGGGCTGGATTTCCACCTAGTATGAATTCTCTGCATTTTCCCCAAAGGTTTCTAGCCTTAGGATTAATAACTAATGAAGATGCCCTTGGGCATCGCCTCACCGCTGGCTTCATTATGTTTATCAGCCGTAGGGTCCTTTGCATTCTAAGAACACGCTCACATGAGTGTGCAACTGTGCACACTCATCTCATGGGTTTTGTCTTGTGTAGCAGCTGTCTCTCTTGTTTTATACTAATGACTCTGATGCTCAACAGTGAATGCCAAATGGCTGCCTATGGGCACACAAGATGTGACTACACACCCAGTCATTCTCTCATTCCCGACCTGTTTCTGACTCTTCTCAATTAAGCTCTCATGCCCTCCAGACGTTGTTTGCCCACCATTGGGGATTCTATCAAAATAAGGAAAATCACGTTCCACAGAGCAGGCAGAAAGGCACACCCTTGCCAGAGATCAAGTACAACTAAGGATAGAAGGCCGCAGTCCAAGAACTCAGACCAAGGACTCAGACAGCCAAAGCCTTCTTGCAGTTGCTGTTTTACTATTTGGCAAAGATGCTTACATGCAGGCTGTCTCAAAATGTAAAAGAAAGGAAGGAAAGAAGGAAAGGAAGGAAGGAAGAAATTAAGGAGGAAGGAAGGAAGGAAGGAAGAAATAAAAAAGAAGGGAGGAAAGAGGGAAGGAGGAAGGAATAAGGAAGGAAGTTGAGAAGATAAGAAAGGAGAGAAAATGGGAAGGGAAGAGAGGGGAGGGGAAGGGAAAGGAAGGGAGGGGGAGGGGAATGGGTGGGTTTATCACAGTTCAAGGGGATACATATACCAGATCCTATCAGACAACAGAATATCAGCCAGCTGGTCACATTGCATTGGCAGTCAGGAAGCAGAGAGCAGACAGGAAGTGAGGCTCAGGCTGTAGAGGCTTTAGTCCTACCCCAGCTTCATCTCTTAAGGTTCCACAACCTTCCCAAACACTGTCACTCTCTGGGGACCAAGTCTTCAAAACCATGAGCCTGTGGGAGACAGCACATCACATCCGAGCCTCGCTGCACCCATCATGCTGAGAACCACAGGGGGCAGTAGGCACTAGTACGGAGAGGGGCCCAGGCTGGTTTGAAATGCAGCCATTAGCAAAACAATTCTTTTACTGAGGACTTATTTTTTTTATTTTACAAAATGTGGAGGAGGAAGAAAATAAGATGAGCATATAGAGAAAGAAGAAACAGTAGCAGCATGTGGGCTTCACAACATTGGCTTCCTTCGCCAATGTGTCAAGTTGAGAGGCTGTGATTTTAGGGATGAGTTTATCCATTCAATAGACATTTGGTGAACTATGTCTGCTTCATACCAAGTGCCTAGTGTTGAGGGTATCCAGACAACTTATAATCTAGTGTCGAGAGTATCCAGACAACTTATAATCTAGTATCGAGGGTATCCAGGCAGTTTATATTCCAGCTAGAGATAACGAAAAGCTAGCCAATAGAAAAATTAACAGTTGACTTTTGATAAGCAAAGTGTAACTTTCATTGTAAAAAATCTGTTTTTAAGATGAGAGAGAGAGGGGAACATTACCTAGGAAAAGGGAGAGGAATCTTCTTGTAGAGGAGTGACCTTCTGGGATATGGAAATAAGTTAGATGTCATATCTGATTCTTGTATTTGTTTGTTTGTATGTTTGTTTGGGTTTTGGTTTTTGAGATAGGGTTTCTCTGTGTAGCTCTGGCTATCCTGGAACTCACTTTGTAGACCAGGCTGGTCTCAAACTCAAAGAGATCCACCTGCCTCTGTCTCTCAAGTGCTGGGATTAAAGGTGTGCACCACCGTTGCCCAGCTTCATATCTGATTCTTGTATTCACAGATACTCATTTAAACAGAAAATGTAGATTAGTTTGTTTTCTCTATTATATTAGAGTTTATATTAAATTTCTCCTAGGAAGAACTCATCAAAGAGTAGACTAATACTTGCTGGTTTTACTGCTGGATAATTATGAACTGTGAAATAGAGCAGGCAGATTCCTCCATAAAATCATCAGCAATAGGAGTAATGGTCAGGTGTAATTGTTTTAGTTTATGAATAATTAATTATTCTCATTTTATAATAAATTTCAAATATTACAGCATGCCGAGCCAGGAGGCATGCCTATAATCCACCAAATACTTGGAAAGCTGAAGGAGACCCTGAACCCCAGGTCAGGATTCAGGATCCCAGGAGGCTGTGCACCAAGATCTTGTTGCAAGCAGTTCGTCTTAAACTTCTATTAGGATGGTTGGCCTTGAAGTAAACTAGAATAATTAACACATTAGAAAACAAAAAATATTTCATCTAAAACCTTACTAATGGAGACATTTAATCTTTAAGCTATAATTTGTCTTTAAAATTAAGTTGAAGTTGCAGAGAAACCAGATCTTCTAGCTTTTCATGTTAAATGTGTTATTAAAAAACCCCAGGACAGTATACATTCATAAAAAGCACTTTACTGTGTCAGACAGCAGGTGCTCTGGACTCGGAGACGATGGGGACTGTGATTTCATGCACAGTTAGCCTGGGCAGGGAGACAGCTGCTTAGGAAATAGAGCATCGTATGAACTGTGGTTGGTGATTTACCTCTGGGTGTTAAGATTCATCGGGAAGCAAATCTGAGCGGCTGGGTTTCTCACCAACAGAGACTACCTATGCTTTGCTAGCCCAAGAGCACCCCGTCCCAGTTTGCTTTCTATTGCTGTGATAAACACCAAGATCAAAAGCAATTTGGAGAGGAAAGGAATTGCTTGGCTTACACCTTTAAGTCCACCATGAAGGGAAGCCACTGCAGGAACCGATGCAGAGAGCATGGAGGAAGGCTGCTTTCATATAGTACCCAGGACCACCTGCCTAGGGATGGAGCCACTTACAGTGGCCTGGGCCCTTCTACATCTATCATCAATCATTAAGAAACTGCCCTATGGGCTTGCCCACAGGCTAATCCAATAAAGGTGGTTTCTCAAACGAGGTTTGCCTAAACTCAGAAGACAGTGACTTCTACCAAGCTGACAAAACCCAACAGCTCTCTCCCACCAAAATCAGGGTGCAATTGAATCATTCGATCCCAGTTGAGGGGGAACTCTGTGTGACAGTCCCCACCTGTAGGCTCAACTGCACTCTTATTGTAAGCACCGAGCTGCCGCCTCAGGGCTAACCGTACCTCTGATGTTACTTAGCGTGTTGCACCAAGCACCTTTCACCTTCCCAGCTTCACCTTTGCCCTCACCGGAGGCAAACTGAGATAGCAATCAATCGCTTCCTTTCTAAAACATATTTTAGTTCATATCCATTCACAGACATATTATGTTTGGATCAAACCCACGGTTTTCTCCCCATCCACCCCACACTACTTCTCCCCCGACCCCGAATAACATATGCTCTTTTGTTTAAACACACTGAGTCCACTTAGTGCTGTTTGTCTGTAAATGGGTGTACCTCTACTGGAGCATGGAGAGCCTCTTGGGGGAGCACATGCATGGAGGAAGTTGACGCTCCCCCTACTCACCCAGCAGCCACCAATCACTAATAGCTCCTCAGCTAGGATCACAACTCTCTGAGACCCTCCCTGCTCCATGCTGGGGTTTGTGCTGCTTTGATCACATGCAGGTGTGCAGGCAGTCCCAGCTGCCATGAGTTCTGTGCATGGAGCTCCCGTCATGCTGCGTATATGCTGTTGTGCTTCAGGGACCCACAGACCTTCTGCTACTTGTTTGGCAGGCAAAAGAGAACCAAAGCAACACAAGCCCTAAGTGACCGCCCAGGACAGTGAGGCTAGATACAGGAGCAGCTTCCTGGTAGGATGCCCCCTTACTCACACAAGAGATTCTTCCCTGTGAGGAAACTTGGCTAATTAAGGAGGAGATGGCAGAGTCCCTCAAAGTTCGGCCCTTTTTCTGTTTTAGGATATAAACATGCACACAGAGCTGTCGAAGACTTGCAAGTGGCTTAGGCTATGGAGTGGGTCCTTTGGTTTGTAGGTGCTTAAAACTTAGGAAAGGTGTCTAGCCAATGAAAGAGAATGGCTCCCGCTTGCAGTAACATCTCTGTGGTTGGTGATGTTCATAGCCTCAGCCTTGCTGCTAGGCTCCTAAGTGGCAACACAAGGTTGGACACGAAGGTCGTGCAGTACTTCTGCGCTCTAAACCCTAGGTTACATCTGAGCTCACAGCTGCACTGCTGCCAGATGCCGCCATGTCACCTGGGCTAGCATGCTTGACTCTTCCTCAACACTGCTGCTTCTGCAGTTATCTCTTCTACATCCACGTCTTCAAAGCTATGGGCAGATGGAAGCAATAAACAATACCCCCAAAATTTCAGGACACGTTAAGAGATTTCGTTTTTATAACATTTGCAATGTCTTTGTGTATGTGCGTATATGTGTGTGCACAGGTGTGGAGGCCAGAGGTCAACCTCAGATGTTCCTCAGGTGCTTTCTACATTCATTCATTCATTCATTCATTCATTCATTCATTCATTCATTCATTTCTGAAACAATGTCTCACTGGCCCAGAGCTCTCAAACTAGATTAGACTGGCTGGCCAGTAATCCTTAGGGATCTACCCGTCTCTGCCTCCCAAGTTCTGGGATTACAAGTCACTGCACTTGACTTAGCATTTTATGTTTCTATGACAGGACTCTTGCATAAAAAAAAAAGCATGTCTAGGGAATAAGAAATATAATTTTATTTCTCATGTTTTTGTTTGTAATATTTTAGAGCCCTTTCTGTAGGAATTTGACTCTCGTCTGTTCTGCTAGTCACACTGTCTCTGTCAGAAGACAGACACCTTCTCAGTAAATCCCCCAAATAAGACAAGAACTACGCAAGATGTAGCTCCCCGTGTTGATGGCTTCCTCTCTCTTCTTGGCCTCCATGCTCCAGGTGGGAGAGTTTAGAGCCCATGCCGCTGAGTGGACAGCCAACGTCACAGCCGAGTTCAAGGAGACAAGGAGGCGACTGAGTGTGGAGATCTATGACAAGTTCCAGCGAGCCACGTCCGTGAAACGGAAGCTCTCCGCGGAGCTGGCGGGGAACCACAGCCAGGAACTGACTCCTTGTAGGAGGACCCTGTCCGTGAACCACCTGACCAGCGAGAGGGAAGTCTTGCCTCCCTTGCTGAAGGCTGAGAGCATCTATCTGAATGGCCTGACCCCTCAGTGTGCCGGTGAAGAGATAGCTGTCATTGAGAATATGAAGTAGCTCCCCTTGGGAAGAGTCTGAGGTGTAGCCACAGGGTAGGGCTTCTCTAGGCTCTTTGGACTGTTGCTGGTAGCATTTAAACATTGTGTTTGATGAGCTCAAAGGGAAAGCAAATAGATACATCCATCTGGTCACCTTACATCCAGGGAGTTTGGAGTCCTGAGGCGGCAGCATTCTGGGGAGGCTTGTGAGCTGTCCACTGAATGGCGAGTGGTGACTAGGCAGTGTTGATGCCTTTTCGTGCCCAGACTGTTTCCCTCCCCCTCTTTCCTAACGTGCCATAAGGCCTCTGAAGGAATCAGAATGCTTGGTAGTCATATAGCTTGGAGGAATATACCCTCGACTTTTCGGGGTTCGCCTAACTGAGCCTGGATGCAGACCACTTAGGGATGACAACATTTCTTTTTGTAAATGGCAAGAAATTCTTATGCAGCCTTTTACCTAAGAAATTCCCTGTCAGTGCCTTAATTTACGAAGAAACAGGACCCTTTCTTGTGGGCTTGTGGTTCCCCTCCCTGCCCCCACCCTAGCTGACCTCCACTGACTCATTTCCTCCTCCCATTCACACACCGTACCTTACTGGAAGCAATGTGTAGCTTGACGGAAGGAACAGATGCCAGCCATGGGCACAGAAGGAACACTCAGGAGCTCTGGTGTCACAAGGCAATGCAGAGAAGGGAGGTCAGAGAAGGCCCTCTGAGTATTTATTTGACTGGGGTACCAATGGTACATCTATATATATGTACAGAGTAATAATTATCCTGCCGGTAACATCGGCTGCTTCTACATAGCCCCTTTTTCCTGGCAGTATTTGGAGTTTATCATTTATTAATAACTAGTCATTTTTTTAAAGGCAGAAGAAGTGAGCACATACTTCTTTAATCTAAGTGACCTAATAGAAGAAAACTGTCCCAACTGATATCACAAGGTGATTTCAAACAGTTGGTGTGAATTCATTCTGACGAAAAAAAAAATAGTGAAACCATATATGTGTATTTGCTAATAAATGGCTCACTGCCAGCTTGGAATAGCCCAAGGTACAGAAGGCTTATACCCTTTCTTTTCTTGAGTGGCTCTTGCCAGATTGTAGGGTGAGTGATGCCCAGATAGAGGGAGAACAGCCCCAGCCGCCCTCGAGTCCCTCTGCTGAGGTGACTGGGTGTGAGCACAAATGCTGATCTGGGGATCACCGTGACTTTTGCACATGGGATGATACAGACTGCCAACCTATGTCAGCTCTAACAGTAGAGAAAATGCTGAGTAGCACAATTTAAGTCCCCAGAGTTATTCTTTTTAAGATAAGAGAAGGCTGATAATCCATTTAATTTAAATTTATATCCTATAATTCTTTTGGATGTTTCAAGATTCAGAAAAATTTCATCTTGCAAACCGTTCCCCTCTCCTTTATTTTCATACTCACATCTACTGTGCACTGTATGTGTAATTTTTAAAGTGCGGAAGAGAAATGATTCCTCTCCATGTAATTGCAAAACTGATTTCTTTTCCTTTCGGGGGAGGGGTGGGCATATGTGAACAAGTGACATTCAGATTAAAGTCTTAAGAAATGAACCCAGGATCTTGAAAAAAATCTAAAAGATTCATATTTTCCAAAATTTGAATTTAAGCTAGAAATGTAAATATCCAGTTAGCTTGCAGAGAGTACTTTTATAAACCCGGGAAAGTTCTAACCAAAATTCTAGCAAGTCAGACTCCTTTACAAAGAAAGCTCCCCCTCCATTTCCTCAGTAACCATCCTGAAAGCTGATACGGTGGGATGTTCCACGTGAAAACTGTGAACCGGACGGATGAATAAAGTTTGTAATTAAAGTTGGAGTCTCGTGTTTGCTGTGAGAACGTCAGTCAAGCCTAACAGAATGGAGGGCTGTTGGTTTTCCTGCTGAGTTACTGCCAGGTCTTCATTCACAATAACCAAGCAATGGTTTGGGTTGGTCTTGTTGGTATTTGAACCTGAGGCCTTGCACTTGGACACATAGTTTACTATGTTTACTTGGTTTTAAAGACAGAGTAGCCTAGGCTGACTCCCAGTGTGGGATTTTTCTGTTCTCCCCTTCACATTGCTAGATCTATGGCTCTATACTACCATGTCTGTTCTTCCAGAAGTGCTTATGATACTCACTGTTGCCCTTTTAAATACATACCTGGTAGTCTTTGGAGGGTGTTGATCCAGAGCAAATGACTGCAGTGTGGGAAGATGGTACTTGTGGTATCACCCATTTTCCGACTGTTTCTACCATCCCTTGTTGCATGCTTTAATCGTTCTGTCATTGCTAGAACTCGCCTCGACACTGACATAGTCTGAAAAATGAACCCAGACAAGCAGCTGCTGGTTGTAGAAATAGTAATCAAATATCTGGCCAGTACTGAAGCTTAAGGAAGGCAGCTGCCAGCTAATCTTCCAAACTTTATGCCCCAACTATTGACTGCTTACCATTTTTTCTTTTCCCTTTTTTTCCTTTTTGCAGTACTGGGGATTAAGCCTAGGGCTTTGAGCGTGCTAGGTAAGTGCCTTACCCTTGAATTATAGCCACAGTCCCTTTCTGTTTTCTTCTGGGGTTACACTAAGTTGCCTGAGCAAGCTACAGACATGCAACACCATGCACAAGGTACAGATTCATACTGCAGACGTATCTGAAAACTGGTCCCTGCACCTGGGGTTTGACTATAAAATACCCCCTTCCCACAGATGCATGTTCTGAACACTGGGTTCCCACCTGGGGATGCTGCTTGCGAAGGTTGTGGAAGCTCTAGGAATTTGAGATACATCTCTGGTCACATTGGATGGGCTTTGGGGCTTTATAGACTGGGCCCACCTCTTGCTTACTCTCTTTCCTGAGGAATGAAATGTGGGCAGCTGGCTTCCGGTGCCCGCCTCCATGCCTTCGCCCCTGGTTGCCAGGTCTTCCTTCCCTGACGGAGTCCACCACTCTGGAACTGTAAGCCAACCAAATCCTTTCTCTCTTAAGTTGCTTTTGGTCAGCATATTTTACAACAAAGTAAAGAAGCAAGTCACCTCTAGACTGGGAAGATTTTACCGCGGCTTGAATATTATTATACCAACTGAGGCTGCTTTTATCTTCCCCAAGCTTTGTTTTGTTTATTCTTCCATGAAGAATACTGATTAGGAGTTTGATGTGACATTGTAATTCCTAATGAGGTGGCTTTCTTTTGAATCAGTAATAAGTTATTCTATTTTGGAGGATATTTGGAAAAAGAAATTGGGTAGTGAGATAAAGGTCAGAAATTCCCTGTTCCTTACTCTCAGACCTAGGTAGCAGGTAAGGGCATTTGTCGAAGGCTTCAGCCCCTAACTGAGAAAGGGATCCCTCTGGAGTTCTTCAGGTTTGTTGCACGTAGTTCTCATCATTGCTCCATAGTTTATGCCACGTGTGCTTTTGTATGCCTCTCTCTTTTAATGGAGTAAAATATGAAATTTCTGAAGCTCAAAGGGACTAACATATGTTTCTTAACCTCTGATAAACAGGGTGAGGGGTGATGTATATGGTTCTGTCTCTTTCTCAAATTCTAAGAAACAGTCAGAATAGAAAGAAAATCAAATCCCTCCAAATTCTGTGTCACAGATCAATCAATAAAAGTATTTGATTATTGAGGCTGAATGCTTAAAAAATTTTTCAGGGAGTTTTAGATGAAATGCCCAAACTCAAATCTGGACACTCTGGTGGTCTGAGATCGCTATGCATTGTTCAGTTTTTTATTTTATTTTTCACATTTCTTTAAATATTGCTATTCTCATAAAATTCATAATATATTTATAGCTTTCATTTCTTATTAAAGTGGGAACATAAATTTGGGGGGTATGTAAAGATATGTATTTGAGTCCTCAGATTATTAAAATTAATATTGGTTTAGGCTAACGTGCTCACTGAAATATTATTTATAGTGACATTATCGCCTGAATGTGCTCAGGCATTACTTCCAGTGTAGTGTGACAATATCTGTCTACTTGGTAGGGATTTTGGAGAACGAGACCCATTGCTGCTTTACATTTGGGACTTGTCATAAGGCCCACCTGCCCCTGTCACCCATGCCCCAGCTCCAACACTTACGTCTCTTTCATAATCCATCTCCACACAAAACATAACTGTTCCCTCCTCAAAGATGGGAATCTTAAGAACACAATGTTAGAATCCAGTCGATGTCTGTAGGCTCCAACTCAACTGAGAGACTTGTCACTTGCTTGTTATTACCTGTCTAATCCTACCAATGAGGGCTTTATTATTTTCATTTCCTACTTTTGGTTCATGGTGCTTGCTATGACAACTTTCCAATTATTATTCTATTTTGCAAGTCTGTCTAGGAATTAGCTTCTGAACATATTTTCTGATACTAACAAGTAGATGCCTTTTACTGGCATTAGCTAAATGCACATTAACATCCTTGCCAAACAAAATTCTTTATTTTTTATGCTTAAATGACTGTCTATGCCACCTGGAATTGAATCCATTATTTGACAGATTTCAACTATTTCCAATATGGCATGTTAGTCACTCGCAAGGTATGATGTTTAAATGAGCTCAGAACAAGCATTTCTCATTTAGTGCGTGGCTGACTTTTGAGAGTGGTAGTCCTCTTTTGCATTATACATGAAGAGATTCTAATATGTCAATCATTTTGCGCTGTCTCCTTTGCTTAAATGCTGAGTTAGACCTTTAAATCATATTAACATTGGACTTACGTTTCCACATTTTTCAGCAAGCATCAGTAAGTGACATTTCTTGGTCCAGATCAAAATATAATCAGTAACCAAGTGTTTCATGTTTGGGACAATGTGTCATGAAGAGTCTACCCATGCATCTGATGAGGCCACCTTGCCTCTTGTCAATTAGGACCTTGCTCACTCATGAACAAAGCTGATTCTGACATTGCCAGGGTCTCCAGGCAGGTTAGCCAAGTGCATAAATCTCCCTTACAATGATAACGTATGTGCCAAGTGCATATATGACCTTGCTCCTGTCAGCACTGGTCCAGAGCCTTCAATGAGTCAATCACTAAAGATATAAAACCACTCAGAAGACAGAGAGATGCATGGTGGGAAGTCAGAGAAGCCCCCGCAGTGGTCCCTGAGAGACAGATCTGAGTCTGAACTATGTAAACAGACTGGAAAGATGGCTCAGTAGGTAAAATTGCTTGCCTGATCACCAAATTCTAAGCCTGTAACCCATGATGGCAGAAGTTGTCCTCTGACCTCCATATGTTCCTCATAGCATGTGCTCACCTGTACATACTCACACACACACACCCCCACACACACACACACACACACACACACACACACACACACACACACACACACACTCCCAGGACATCTTTTCTCCTTGAAAGATCAAACTATAATGAACTCAGTGCATGGAATGAGAAAACAAGCAATGGCAAAGTAACAGCAGTGTAGGCTCCGTTGCTTCTTGAGCGAAAGTGCCATGTATGGACCATCAGCCCAGTCACTAGCTGCTCTGAGTGACACATTGGCACAATCAGAGCTGCCCCAGCACAGCTCTGCAAATCGGAAACTGCCCTTATGGGAGGTTAACCAGCTCCAGCCCTACCCCAGTGTGGATGCTCCAAAGACAATAGTTGACAGAAGGCTAATAAAAGGCAGAGATCTTGGCCTCCCATACATAGGTCCCACTAGGCCACATCCTTTCTTATAGCCTTCTCTGTCCCCTCTTTTCTCCTCACGCCTTTTCTTCTAGTGAGCATCCCCAACCCTCACATTTTCTTGAATCCTGGCCTTTGATTCTGTCTTGAAGATGGCTGTGATATTGAATATTGAAACAGAAGTGATAAAATTCAATACTTTTTAAATAGGGAACCAGTGACTCTGATGGGTCTCTCATTTTCTAAGCAGCCAGAAGAAAATGTTTATCAGGGGCTTAGAACTCATGGGCAGTGGTGAGGAAGTGGATCCAGGTCCTAAGAAGGAAGCCAAGCAGAAGACAGTGTCCCAGGAACACGGGCGTTAGCAGGGCTCATACAGGTAACAGTCATGTTGGGAATTTCCCAAAATAACCCTTGAAAAATATACACACACACATATATATACACATATATCACATTTAAGCTAAGGGAACCATTTTTCCCCTTTGTCAATAAGGCTCAAGTGCAAATGTTCATGGCCTCTGCCTTTGTAAAGGTTTGAATTTCCATAGTTGTGTGTTTTACATTGTTATTTGATAGATTTTAAATAATTTAAAATAATAATATAGTTTTATTCTTTGAGAATAGCATATAAGCATATGCACGATATTGGTCCCCCTCCCACACCTCCCCCCATCACCTCCCCTTTCCACTCTCCACCCATTCCTAACTTCATATCCTCATTTTTTTAAAATAGCCCACTGAGTCCAATTGGTTCTGCTTGTGTCCAACTGGGGAGAGGGTATCCACCAGAGCATGGGTAGCCTCCCAGGATCCACTCTGCTCAAGTAAAACCCTAAATATAATAAATAGAACCCCAAATCATTGAGATTTATTTCTCCTCAACTCCTCACATGAGGTTAGAGTGTTGACTGGCTTAATCCTGTTGAGGCAACTATAGCGACCGTGAGTTCATAAATACAACCTCCCACCAAGCTGAGAAGATCCAGTTTGTGCTGGTCCTTCCTGGCCACGAACTCTTCCAGTCTCCCACTACCCTGTCCACAAGGGCCCTGAACCTTGTGGGGAGAGGCATAATATAGTTGTGTTTTAGAAGTATTTCTATGAATGAAAACACAATTTTTTTGAGCCTGTCACTAGAGAAGCATTCCCTACCTTCCAGCTCTGTGCTGTCAAAAAGCAGGCTGGATATATAGGTAGAAATGGCTCCTCAGTCCGTAGTGTGTGTGTGTATGTGTGTGTCTGGTGGGGGGGGTATAAAAATGGAGAACAGAAGTTACATAGTATTTTTCTCTGATATTTGAACAAGATACAGAGACATACTACAAAAAGTTGAAAATAGATTGATGAACTCTCTAGACTGCATGCAAGGATGAGAGGGACACAGTGTCTTCACTGACATTGAGGTCAATCAAGTTACGACACAGCCAGTGTGGTTTCTCCATGAGTTACACGTAGACTAAGACTTAAGTTTCTCCTTAGCTTACACATTTTGGAAGTAGTTGGGAAGCGAAGGACTCTGAGTAAAGCATTCACAAATGGCCAAGTCAATGAAGCCCAGAAAAAGGTTTCCTGTGATTGCAGGAAGAGCAATCAACAGCTAAATGCAGACAGCTGTAGGGAACTATAAGTTGGCACCATCAGAGGCTCCTGCCTACTAAGTACCTATTAGCTGTAGTCCCAGTTGTCGAAAGCATTATGCCTCCAGATGTTGCTGAATGTCTCCAGTGGGGCGACATCAATTGTGTATTCTGTGGTAAGGACTTCAGTGAAATCACAGGGAAGTCATGTGCTCTGGGAGCAAGAAATAATGAATACCTAATCTACATAAGCCGTGGAGAGATCCTCGCAAACCACAGACCGTTGCTTGAGCTCTGGTTCATGGCAAGACTTGATGAGCCAGGAGAAGGAAATTGATACATGAGGGATGTTGGCTCAGCTGTCAGTAGTGCTACCTCAGAGTCCCCTTGAGCAGGACTGTGGCTTTGGAACCTGTGGAATGAGCGCTCCCTTCAAGTCACCGTGGTTTGAAATCTGTACACTGCCTTGCTCATGGGCAACTTTAATAACCAAGAGAAATGGTCAGATACTCTTCTTGCCATGAAGCTGTGCGGTTAGTTGTGAATTTGAGAGGCAAGTAGCCCAGGCGAACCTGTTCCCAAAGACCTTTATACCTGCTGGGTTGTGTAAATATTCTGAGCCTTTCCCCCACGTGGTTCTCTGAGGAAGTCAGCAGCAATGGTGGAGTATCATTGGAAAAGCCTGAAATGCATCGCAATTCAAGTAGTGATTTCCTTCAGCAAAATGAGGCCCTTGAAGTTTTAGCAAAGGGAGAGAAACTATTTCCTATTGATTTAAAGGATACTTTTTTCCACGGCCGGGCTGGGTTGTGCAAAGGCTGAGATATTACAGCCATCGCTTTTACAGCTGAGCTACAGGACATGATCAACATTACAATAGGGGCGCTCATTTCCCTGAATTATTTTGGTAGAGTCCTTTAAGCAGGAAGACATTTATTTCACCAGATCCTGATAAAATATTCCATCAGTTTGGTGCAGTCATTACCTCTGCACGCTGCAAGGACTGCACAAAAGATAAGAGTGTGGGGCAGATTCCTACCGAGGCACCCACATTGCCCAGAAGGTCTTTAAGGAATGTCTGCCAGGTGACTGCTTTGGAATTGGTCATAAGGAACAGACCCATGTCCTCGCCGATGTGACTGTAAAGTTCCAAAGCTCCATGTCAGCTGTTCCCCAAGATGTTTAATGAATCATCACCTTCAAGATGTTTTGTGATTTGATTTTTAAAAATCTATTCTTACTTCTTAAATGCCATGAATAATTCAGTGGACTACAGCTCACTGCTGTAATAAAACACCGTGACCAAGGGAATTTACCGAAGGAAGGAAGAGCTGAATTTGGCCTGCAGTCACAGAGGGAGAGGCCGTCATGTGGGGGAGGAGCAGCGCAAGTGTTCCAGGCAGGAAGCTGAGAAAGCATTTCTTCAACTTCGAACACAAAGCAGAGGAGAGTGAACCGGAAGTGGAATGAAGCTATGAGTTCTCAAAGCCCACCCCCATGACATACTTCTGCAAAGCTCCACCTCCTAAACATCCCATACCATCTACAAACAGAACCGCCATGCAGGAACCAAGTGTTTACATACATAAAACCGGGGGGACATTTTTCTTTTAATGCACTCCACTGAGTAAGCTAACAATCAAGAACAGCATTAAGAGTATTAGCTAATTTACCCCAAGATGAAGTTAACTTAAAACAGAAATTCTGGGGGGCAGGAGACTCTGACATTTAATGGGTTTGTAGGGAAGCTCTCAGCCACTGCACTCAGGCCTGACTGAGCATGAGACTCTGCTCCATGCATTCCATGTGGTTGTGGAAAGGAAGTCTAAGGGAACCTGCCTCGTCTCATGGCTGAAGACCCTCATAGCGTGGCAACTTGCTTCCTGACAAATGATCAGAGAAAGAGGGCGAACAGGGAGTCACAGTGTTTTCCTGTGGTTTATATCTATTATCACATATAGCCAATTTCACTTAAGATGCATTTATTAAAAGTGAACCCTGAGGTCAAATTGTATTCAAAGCAGGGGGGAGGGGGATTTGACACTAAACACAAAGTGTTGACTACTTGCACTGTATAAAACAGCACCTAGGACTTTTTTCCATATCTAAGAAAAGTTACATTTGACTTCAGATGTTGATACAAATAAAAGTATTTTGATAGATCACTACTGAGATAACTCATAACCCTTCTCCAATCTTTAAAAATGCAAATCCTGCCACAAAGAAAGAAGACTGGCTATCAGACAAATAGAACATATTTGTTCCTTGTAAATAAAATGTGCTCCACCATGCTAAAACATGCCTACATAATCTACCTTGTTGTTTGGTACCAGAAAGTATGTTTGCAAAGGAATGCTCTTTTTAGCTTCTATAATCCCACTCTAAAATGAAAAAGAAGACTGTGTTCCCAGTCCTTCAGGAGTTGGGAGAGACTATGACACCCCTGCAGCTTAGATTATAGCAAATCCTCTGTGAATCCAAATAGCTGATGCCTCTCTTCCATTTCCAGGTGAGCATGTAATCCAGAAAGAATAAGGACAGCTGGCTGAGTCATCATTGGATGGGGTTGCTCACTTGGTTAGGACGCAGTGTGGGTGACAGAAAAGAAATTCCCCTATTCGAAAGGAGGAACCTTCACTTCATGGGCACAGAATGGAGATTTTTGAAATTTATTTGCTCTAAATAATTAACAAAGCTTTGGGAGAATATGGATAGCTCAGTAAAAAACATGTCAAACAAGTCATAGCATTACAGAAAACAGAAGCATCAATTCTTACATATAGTACTTAGACCTTTTAATATTCCTTGTGGTCCTACTTTTTTATATTTAACAATGTTTGGGTTCAGAGCCTAATGCATTGCAAGAATTCTACTACTAAGCCTTTCCTCAGACCCTATACATTATGCTAAAGACTAGAAATTTCTCACTAGACAACCCAAAGAATCTAACGGACCATGTCATATCAAAGGCTTTAACTCATGACTTGTTATCCCCCTCATTCTCATTTATTTGAAAAGCAAAGTGAAAATGTCATTTTACTGGAGGAGCAGAGCACTAAGTAAAAATATAAATGATATTTAAAACATCTAATATTGGGCTAGAGAGATGGCTCAGCAGTTAAGGAAGTTTGCTGTTCTTGCAGAGGACCTGAACTCTGTACTCAACACCCTCTTTCGGGGACTCACAAGCACCTGTAACTCCCACACCAAGGGATCCAGTGCTCTCTTCTGGACTCCATGGGCACCTGTGCTCACACATGCATAATCAAAATAATGAAATATCTATCAAACTATAATAATATCAAAAATAATAAAGAATCTGCTTTCAGTTTTGCAACAACAAACCAGTTTTTGAAGGGAATTTCAGTCAGAGGTATACAGGAAGAGCACAGACTATCAGCAATGTCTGTCACTCAGTGGCCCTGCCGGAAGAAGGGCTCATGGAACTTAAGGCTCTCAGAAGACTCTGTGGAGGAGACCATGGGTATGACACACTCAGTAATGAAACCAGGAGAAAGTCAGCCTTATTTGAATCTTCTTGATCTCTTCCCTCCTTTCCTCTTCATCCATGGGTCATGTGACTCATGGTGTCTTTAAACTAGGTAATGTGTTACCATTTGGGTTCACCAAGACGCCGTGATTAAGGCAGATTTAGCTGGATAGGAGACTTACTTGTGGGCAATACCTGAATTAACATCACAGACCTCTCGAAAGTACCACAAGATGATTGGGGTCAAGCAACTTCTCTCTCATAGTTCTGAAATCTTTGTGTCTGAATCAAGGTGGCAGGGCCACAGCAATGGTTGGTGTTCATTGTCAACTTGAGGGAATCTGAAGTCAACTGGGAGAAGGACTTCTGAGCACACTTGAGAAGGATTGTATTGGTTATGTTAATAGAGATAAGAAGATCCTTCCTCCGTGGGTGATAGAGATGAGGAGACTCTTCTACTGTGGGTGATAGAGATGAGAAGACCCTTCCACTGTGGGTGACAGAGGTGAGAAGACCCTTCCACTGTGGGTGACAGAGATGAGAAGACCCTTCCACTGTGGGTGATAGAGATGAGAAGACCCTTCTATTGTAGGTGATAGAGATGAGAAGACCCTTCCACTGTGGGTGAGGCCACAGTGACTGTGACTGGACTCTTCGATGATGCAAAGCAGAAAGAGAGCAGAGCATTTGTTGCTTCTGCTTTCTGGCTGTCGATGGATTGAAAACAATGGCTACAAGCTTCTGCAGCCTTGACTCCCCTGCCATGATGCCCTGCACCTTGAGCTGTGAGCCAGAATAAACCTTCCTCCCTTAGCTCACCTTAGCAGGGCGTTTTAAAATGGTAAAGGAAAAGGAACTCGGGCAGCCATGCTTCCTGCACAGCCTCTGTGGAAGGGTTTTTCTAATCTCTTCCAGTTCCAGAAGCCTCAGGCATTCCATCAGAAGCCTGATAGCTGATTCTCTCCTCACACAGCCTTCTTCCAGCGCTGCTCCCAAATGTTCCCCTTTCTATAAGGACAGCAGTTATACTGGAGTATGGTCCCAAACTAATGATGTCATCCTAATTTTGATTAGATATAGCAAGACCCAATTTCCAAATAAAGTTTCATTTGGAGGTAACTAAGATTTAGAACATCAACATATATTTCTGCAAGGCGCAATTCAGTCCATCACAGGACTTATGATGTGAAAGGCAAGAGAAGAGGAGTTTCCACGGGGAGTCCTCACGCTGCAGTGCAGGTTAGACACCTAAAAGGGAGAAAATGAAAAAAGTAGGAAGAATAGCAGATGGCAGCAATTCTGAGAGCTATGTCGCCGCTGATGAGGACTCGGAAGCCAGAGTTTACCAGGAAAGGAGGTGTAGACCAGATGGCCCAGTTCTACTGGCCTCTCTCCATCCAATGCTAGCTTGCAGAGCATGGCCTGAAAGAAGCGGGGATGTGGGAAGCAGAGACTTCAATCAGTGAAGTCTAGAGGAGGGGGATTTGAGCAGGATGTGTTCTGCCTTCCATACATCCAGACAGCAACTCCCTGTGGTTCTTGTAGTTACATCTTCCTAAGCAGAAGCTTAGCAGTAGGACTAGTAAAACAATCTATAGCCCCCATGGCTACCTCGGGAGCTGCACTGGCACTTGTCTCTTTAATCCACTGTGCATGTTACATTCCCCTCAAGGACATTCATGCCTCTCTTGAAGAGATGCTTCTATCATTCATCCCTGGAGGCACCAAATTCCTGCTGACCTGGCTGGATTGTTGCTTGTGTCCAGTCCGAGTTGGGTTTGTGATAGTGTCAGCTGACATACCAAAAAGTCACTCGAGTTCCACAGTCTTTCATTGCTCCAATACATAAGGACAATCCTATCTTTCTTTTGCTTAGCAGTCAATTGCCATTGCCTAAATGCTGTCTCCTGTTTTAACCTGCTGAACCCTAAACCACCGAGTTCAAAGTGCCCTAATGCCAAGCAAAGATCAATGGGATGCTTTCAGGGTACCTGTGAGAGCATGTGTCACCTCTGCTCTGGGAACTGGGGTGTGTGACACGCAGAAGGCTCTGCAGTGAGCCATGTGGCATGATAAGAAACAGAGCCATATTTCCCAACTTTTCGTCCCTAGACTTATCTATCCTTCCAATTAGGGCAGAGTACCATACAGAGGTCTTGTTAAATGCACATCCTCCATCCAGCTAGAAAACATCTCATTCTTGAAAAATACTATACCCAAAGTACCTGTATTTTCAATAATTGTTTAAACACATATAAAGTCAGCTGTGCCTGAATTTCAAGGCATGCTATGTAAGTGGGTCCCAATGTATGTGTTGCACTGGAGATGGAAAGGGATCTTGGCAGTTGGGAGCCAAGGAATAGCACAGAGTCACTATAAGCCTAGCAGCTTACAGCTCTGCTCCAGTGAAAGGTTTCCCTGGAAGGTAACAACTCTGCTCCAGCAGGGAGGGTTTCCCCAGCAAGGTTGCTGCAGTTCTGCTGTGCTAGGGGAAAATTTCCCTAGTGAAAGCGTTACAGCTCTCCACTCCACTCCGGCAAAAGTTGTTACAGCTGGGCTCCACTCCTGCAAAAATGTCACACAGCACAACAAACCTCACTCAAGAGATTTATTGGGAAGAAAAAATCTAGGAGGGTGACTGCTTCTAGGGTGAAAAATGAACAGGATACTTATATAGGGTTTCCGTGGGGAGGGGTGGTGACTGAACTTTCCAGGGTGGCTTGGGATTGGTGAGTGTTTGTAGCCTGATGCTGGGGCAAGCTCAGGGATTGGTGGGATTTTGTACTCAGGGCTCTCAGGGATGGGTCATATTCTGTAGCCTCTGAGGCAAGCTCAGAGGTCGGTGGGGTTTCAAGCCTTGGTCCTGGGGTCATGCCAGGGTCAGGGTGTTTTTTCTTGGCCATTTTCACCCACCACCCAGAGTCATGAGCACAGGTCACTCCCACATCCCCTTCCCTGGGAGGCAGGTACTGAGCATCCCATCCATGTGGATCTGGCATTCCTTGAATCCCTGGAGATCAGTACTTGTCGAGATTTTGAATGTAATAAAACCAAATCCATACTCATCTCTAGCTGGACACTTCCGGTATTTGGGTAATGACATGGATGGATCTGAATCTAATCAACCTGAATCCAAGTGAGTAACTGGGTTTCAGGGAGAGCATTTCCATGTCTCACTGCAAGCAGTTTCATCCCTCCAAAGCAGATATAGTTATATACGCCACTTGAAAGCGAGAATACATTCATTTAAAAGTGGGGAGGGGCCTGCAGAGATGGCTTAGCGATCAAGTTATTGCTGTTGTAAAAGGACCTGGGTTTGATTCCCAGGATCTCATTAGGCAGCTCACAACCACCTGTAACTCCAGCTATGCGTGGATCTCACTTCCTAGGGCACTTGCACATGTGTGATCCACATAAACACATACAGGAACACATACATCACGAAACCAATATAACTTTAAAAGTGGGGAGACCTCAGTCGAGCTGTCATTGATCAACAGGAATTGTTTGACTCCTCCATACTCACAGTCTAATAGACTCATGGCCTGGGAGGAAAGGTATATCCATGTGAAGATTCTTCAGCTAAAAGAGAGTGTTCCGTTAGTAAACATAATTCTATTGGTCACCTCTGCCCTTGCTCTTAGACAACTCCAAACTCACCCACTTGTATTTTGGCTGCACCTTAATCCTAATGCCACAGATTCATGCCTGACCTCCTGTGGCTGGAAGTGGGTTTGTGTCAAAGGGAAGACTTTGTTATGACCTGAGGGGAAAACAGTGATAAAAATTGAAGACTTCATTGCAGCTGGCTTTGAGACACCCTGAGGCTGTGGTTCTTTGATTTTCTTTCTATGTACAAGTTGTCATGAAATATTAATTATGACTTCAATGAAAGGATCATTGTACCACAGGCAAGAGGTCATCACCGCAGCATGGTGCAGAGATGGCAGGAGAGATGAAAGTGGGAAGTGCATCCCCTCCTCCTTAGAGCAATGTGACATACAAAAGAAAATGCAGGGCACGGTGATTCCCTTTCTTTTGAAATTTCTAGTTGCATTTGAGGAGGGAGAGGGAAGGAAGGAGGGAGAAAAAGAGGAGGGAGAAAAGGGAGAGAGAAGGTAGGAGGGAGAGAGAGAGAGACAGAGTCAGTTTTCTTCTGCAGCATGGATCCCAGAGACAGTCCAGTTGCAGGCTTTACCTGCGGAGCCATCTCTCCCAACCTAATGACACTCACTTTCTTTAAGTTCATCAGTGCAATGTCTCTGGAATCCCTTGTAGGGTTTTATTTGGGCTATTGAGAATCATTTCTTCCCATAGACCGATTCTCCTTGTTACTTATTCTCTGAGATGGTGGTAGACCCAAGAGACTAGATTACTAAATATGAAATAAAAAAAACTAAAATGAGACAGGAGTGACTCAGAGATAAGGAAAACTCTGAAATAGCCTGGGGGTGCTGGTGAATGTGAGCCAGATACACCCAGCAATCTTCCATGGCTTTTTAACTGCATATGCCTCCCCAATATCTCTGAAATGATATTAGATGCAATCATTTTAAATAAGTTTGTATAGTTGCACTGAGTCCAATCACATCTACTTAGAAGCCACACTTCTTTCTCTGGTCAATTAAAGCAAGCAAGAAGAGGTTCTAATTAGCATTTCCCCAGCCAAGAGTAAAGACCGCACAGAACAGCACAGCCTAGCCGACTATTAGTTACGTATCTATGGCCACAGTTAACATTTTTTTTCCTAAAGGAACTGATGTGTAAATGTATCTTCAGAAGTAAAATTGTTTGCAAAAGACTCATAACTATCACCTAACAGTCTGTAGCCTCTCACATCTGTAGACAATCTCCAAAGAGCAAGTAATTGAGGAGAGGGACAAAGAAAACTTTCAAATACAAAACGTTCCCACCCTGTGTGATGCTTAGCTGTGACTCCCAGCTCTCCACAACCTAGGCTCTCTGGAGAAGAGTCTCATTGAGGGACTGCCTAGACCAGTGGTTCTCAACCTTCCTAACACTGTGACCCCCTTAATACAGTTCCTCGTATTGTGCTGACCCCCCAACCGAAAAAAAAAATTTGTTGCTACTTCATAACGGTAATTATGCTACTGTTGTGAGTCATAATGTAAATATCTGATATGCAGGATATCTGATATGTGACCCTAAAGGGGTCAAAACCCACAGGTTGAGAACCACAGGACTATATTACACTAGCCTGGGAGTGTGTCCAAGAGGCGTTATCTTGCCTGGCAGTAGTGGTACACACCTTTAATTCCAGCACTCAGGAAGCAGAGGCAAGCAGATCTCTGTGAGTTTGAGGCCAGCCTGGTCTACAAGAGCTAGTTCCAGGACAGGCTCCAAAGCTACATAGAGAAACCCTGTCTCAAAAAAACCAAAACAACAAAAAACAAAACAAAAAGAGAGGGACTATTTTATGGATGTTAATTGATAGGGGAAGACCCAGCACCATTCCCCAGGCAGGATATCCAGAACTGTACAGGAGTGGAGAGTGAGCTGAGCACACGTGGGTAAGGTGTAGGTTTATTCCTTCTCTGCTCTTGGATGCCTCGAGTTCCTACCTTGACATCCCTTGCCACAATGGGCTGTCACTGTAAGCCACATAAGTTTTCTCCCCTAAGTTGCTTTTTGTTGGGTTATGCTATCACAGCAACAGAAATGAAACTAGAAAATGTGTTAATTACGTCGGACTTTCCCAATGATGATTGGATAACTGGGACTAGTGGAGTCATGTGATTAGCGAGAACATGAGGTTTCTGGAATTTTCCTCCCTTCTGGCTGATGATCTTCACTCCGGTGAGTATAAGTAGTTGCAGACATGTCCCTGAGTGCCCATAAATAGATTTCCTCGTGGGCTTGACCATACTAATTAGTGCCCTCTCCCATTTTCTGTTGCTGTCCCTGCTCTAAGGTGACAAGCCATCCCTGGTGTCTGTGTAGCTTCACATGCCACCATTAATAGCAAGACAGCTGAGAATGAAGGCAGTTACTTTGCTGTATGTCCCAATACCATGATGTTAACTTTTGTTTGCCATCCTTTGCCCCAGATATAGAAGTGAGTCTGCATGGGTGACCCGTGTGTTTGGAAGGACAGTCATCATACTATACCGACATTCATTGCCCCTTTCTGTCCCAGCCCTTTGTCACTGGGCCTCTCGTCCAGCCATGATTTTGTCCATCAAGGTGCCCAAACTTAACTGCATTTCCAGCAAGGTTCAAATCTGAATTTCCATTACATTTTTGTTAGCATCAATTAGATATAATTGATATTCTCAGCAAATTATAACAGAAAATATAATGAAATACAACTTGAGTTTTTAAACACTGAAATTTTAAATGTTGCAAGTATATCAAAGCATAAATGAGCACAGACTCCCTCCAATGTGAATGATTGTGGTATACTGTGTGTGTGTTTATGTGTACTGATGATGACAGAGTCATTGTTAGGGAGAGCAGTGCCCTGCTAACGAAGTATTAAGTTGTCACAGTCAGACTTTAAAGATTTAGTAACCTCACATAATACATACATAGCTACGATAAGTGTAGGTGAAACACAATAAAGTATTATTACATAATTTCCCCAAAATTATGGTGTGAAGAGAAACATGTATAGTAACCCCCTGACACTTTGAAAATGTTTGCCTTTTTATTTATTTTTAGATTAATTTTGTGTGTGGGTGTACACATGTGCGCCACTGCACAAGTGTAGAGGTCTGAGAACAAGCTGCAAGGTTGGTTCTCTCTCTTACCAAGTGGGTGGCAGGGATCGAGGACCACCCCCAGCACTGCCAGTACTTCCTTGCCGTTTGTTTAATATTGCCCCATGTGTCCACGAGAGCCTATCTCAGTGATTCCATTACTGCAAGAAAATGCAACTTGGGAAGCAAAGAAGTCATCTATCTCATCTTGGAGCTTTCGGGTTCAGTGTCGAACTCTGAGACCACACTGTTCTCTCCCTTCAGTGCTAGCTTTTTGCTGTCAATCACACTGATGTTTACAGCAGCCAGGTCCTGCTGCGGCCAGAACATATGCTAAAATGATATCCTTTGCGCCTGCATCTCGCTGTGACCTCATCACAAACCCCCACATTCAGATATACCTTGACTATAGTTACAGGGAAAAGATGAAATCATTCCTGGATTCTGATATGTTAGAGGCCAGAATAGGTAGGTGCTTGGATTGCTACAAAATACAGGTGGACTAATTTCTCAATTGAAAACTTATTGATGAAACATCTAAGTGAATTACCCATTTCTTCTGTAGGACATCTGCCTAAACTCTTTATCTGATGCATGTACAAGGCTTACCCATGATGGCTTAGCAAACTAATGTCATACCAATTTTTTGATTGATGAAAACTTCTGAATCCTAATGGGCTAGAAGAGGCTCTGATCTAAAAAGTATATATGTATATATACATATACATTGAATCACAATAACATATCAACACAATTTGAGGACACAGGGTTCATGTTAGAAAAAAGTCACTGTCTTTACATACAATAAGCTGCCATCCACCCCCTCCACTCAGAAAGAACTGATCATGTCCTGAGTCAGAACATACACGTTATGCCTGAAATGCTGACATTTGCACAGTGAGCATTAAATGAAATTGAACTAAAGACCTTCAGAAAATGCTTCCTTTAATCTAAGAAATGGCCCTAGTGACGATCTTTGCTGAAACTTCTCACACCAGATATTGCATGGAAAGTAGGTTCCTCGCTTGGCTCTTGAACTGCTCCTATCAGAACGGCGCGTGACCTCACCTTGGTTCTAGTCCTGTCATAACCAGATGCGCGATGACAACTTTCCCCAGTTTATGATTGCAGCCCTGGGACAGAATAATCTAAATTATTCAATTGTTCTTCAAAGCCAAGGTGTCTTCTTTTGTAATCTCCCTGTTCCTGGGCAGCCGTCGACCCCGGTGGAAAGTGGAAACAGACATGGATGGGACCAAGGGGACTGCAGCTGAGGCAGTTGGAGGTAACAAGTAACGTGGCTCTGTCACCAGCTGAAGGGACATTGCTCAGTTGACTCCAGACCAGAAAGGGTCACTTTCATTGCCAGCCTCCTTTCACACCAGCAGGGTGCTTCCTTTCAAGGCTGTGAGAAGAGAAGCCAGCATACCCGGCCATTAATATTTCAGACAGCAGGTGTTGAGGTCTTCATTCCCTGCAGAGAAGTGTTTCGCTCCATGGAGATTGTAAACTCCTTTTTGTGTCTTAACTGTCACTTTCCTACAGAAGGGCTTTCGACCAGCACGCTGGCATGCTGGCAAGTGGAATGTTTGCTCCTCTTGTTTCCCATACAGTAGCTATTTATGTGTCTCCAAGGCAATGCCAACTGCAATGCCCCCCACACAGACCAGAAGCACAGACTCAGGAAAGAATGAAGGCCCTGTTGGACCCAAGTGCTCAATGGATTGAGAATGAACTTGAGCCAGAACAAGACAGACTAGAGATTTTAACATCCACTGAATAAAAGTGGAAGACAATTCAGATTTGCTTATTAAAATACAATTTTCCCAAAATATACATGTCACAGTGCAATGTTTAGTCTCCATAGTGAGTGCAGTAGTTATTAAGGGAAAGAAAGCTTGAATTTGGAATCCTGTGTTTCTAGCAGAGCCTAGCATGGCCACTTGTACTAATATAGGTTAACAGCTCTCTATAAAATGTATTATAATTGTTATTTTTCTAATAGTTTGATTTATAATCCAAATTTAAACTATATTCTAGGATGTTGATGCTCATTGTCCAAGATTCATGTAGTAGAGAGTGACTTCCTGAAATTTAATATTCTCTCCAAAGTTTTTCAAACTAATTTTACAGCATCTTCAGACAAGGTTCCTGGCTTTCACAGTCTCACTCTTTTGGCCAATTTTATAAACACGTGATATCCAGGAAGTGCCTGGGGAAACCTGGAGCGCACTTGTTTGTGTGTGTCTGTACACAGGGGGAGCTGTACATTTTATTGGGCATTTATGTATTAGGCATAAATGCTGACATTTAACCATCCCAAGAATCCAAGGAGGTAGTTTGTTTTAATTTCATCTTGCATATAAGGAAACTGTCCTTTAGCCATGCCAAGCAAGGTGGCACTTGTCAAAAGCGAGAGTAGACTATAAATTTCACCAACCAAATATAAAGTTTAGGTTTATCTGAGCTCGGACTTAGCTTGCCCATTTAACAGCTAGTTGGCTGATATGAATTTTACTACCCTCCTTTTCATGCCTTATTAATTGTGCATGCATATTTTATCAATTTATCTAAAATATAGACCTTTCAATGTCACAATTTGACATAGGGTGTGACATAGGATGACACATCACCAGTGCGGGTTTAATTGCGGTCTTTCTCTGCATCTCTGTTGAGGTCCATTTGGTAGTTTTCTGTGGTATTTACTATAGACGATCTACAAAGGCTCCCAGGCAGTCTCCAAGGCCTCCTCATGCTGAGCTCTGCTACCTCAGGCTCACCCTGGACGCATTCTGGTTTTCATAGTTACATTTGTGTTCGAGTCCAACAATGTGCTGGGAATGACTTAGTCTAAATGACCAAGAATGAGTCGGGGAAATGGGACAGCAGCTACTTTCAAATGCTCTGTGCCTGGGGATTTTGTGTACAGTTGGTAACTTGGGGGAACTGTTGGGGCTGGGGAGTCAGTTACCGGCTCCTCTGAATTTAAGACAATCTATCGTTGTGGGTTTGTCCTGAGTAACCCATTGTTAGTGGTAACTATAGCAACCCTAGATGAAATACAGATTTTTAAAGGAATATACTCTTTTAGAAGTACTCTATTCTATTTAATTGTGTGTGTATAGATATTTTGTCTTCATGTGTGTCTATGTACCCTGTGTATGTCTGGTGCCCATAGAGATCAGAAGAGGGCATCAGCTTTCCTAGGACTGGAGTGACAGTTATGAGGCTTCATGAGGGTAATAGGAATTGAACCCAGGTCCTCTGGAAGAATAGCCACTCCTCTTAGCACCGGGTATCTCTCTTGCCTGGAAGTACAGCATTGGCCAATTGTATCGAGTGCTTGGAATAGGAAAATGTGCAGAAAATTCCCTTTCTGAAGATTTTTTTAGTCATTACTATTAAGATATTTGTTAAGGAAAACTATGGGGAAATCTTTCCTGAAGAAAATAATTAATAAATAGCAATTTTTGCCCTGGTCTCCCTCCACAGCACATAATTACCTAAGAGCTGAAAGACTGCCGTCGCAGGGTCCCCTCAAGGGAAGTCCCCAGTTTGGGCTCCATGGGCAGTGTTAAAAATACAGCATTGCTATTACCATTGTTGTTTTCTTAAAATACCACTTCAAAAAGAAAGGAAATTGATTGTATATATTTATCCTGTGTTTGAATGCATGATTATAACTTAATCTAAAATCATTCAAAGTTAGACATTAAATAGACATTCAAAATGAACTATTATGCTCTATCCTAGCATTACAGCTTTTCCTTAATTGAATGCATTCATAAATAATCACTCATTTGCAGCATTTTGGTGGCCCTCAGCAGTTTTATTGTTGGTAGGTTCTCAGACACCCAGATTTCCAGACAAATTCTCTTCTGCTAACTATGTTTAGCCTGAACGTGAGTCTGTAAAATGAGCCAGCAATTGCCCTCTTCGTTCATCTTTAATTTGTTTATGTTTACTGTCACCAGTGGCATCTGTGTCTTTAAAGCTTGTCGCTCTTCACTGGTTATTTTCTGCAGTACCAGGTGCCCTGCAGGGCTATCCAGCATGAGCTAAAAGCAATCAGGTCTTCACTGCAGCCTCATGCGAAAGGCCACCAGAAGTATTTCACACCATGCCATGCAGCAAAGCTCTGTAAATCCTTCCCAGAGACAGTTCTTCAACTCTCTGTCTATTGCAGACAGCTTCTCCACCCCTACTCCTTCCTGATGCCACTGATATGGTTCCTCTGCTTCTCTGATTTTCCTTTTAGTAGGTTCCATGCCAGTCCTAATGGCACACAGTGCAAGCTTCCAAAGGCTTTGTATGCATAGGCATCTTCAGGAAACAAAGCAAAAGCAGAGAGAAGACAGTGTAAGTTAACAAGCTAAGAAAGTGGAAAGGGAAAAAGATGCCAGAGATATAGTAAGTATAGAAAGTACCTACTACTTCCAGAAAGTCGGGTGTCACAGGCATGGTTCTGAAGAACATTGCTTTGTTGCTTTTCCTGAGAAGAAGTTAACAACCATCCATGTATCCATGCCCAGAAGGGGCAATGGCAGCCCACTAAGGAAATGATTAGTCTAGTTTAGGAACCAGAGTTTACTGCCACCATGTGCAAGCAATCGGTTTCTTCTAACAGCATGGTGACTAAGGCACTTGCATTACTGAACCACCACAGTGTGGGTGGTGACTCACAGGAGCTGCATCTCCAGAGCTCTCTGCAGAGTTTGCAGGCAGCTTTGCTGGTCAGAGAGTCCCCTCTTCCTGAAGTTCTGTGGTGCTTTAAATGTAATTGGCTCCTATAAGCTCATAGGGAGTGGCAATATTATGAGGTATGACTTTGTTGGAGTAGGCCTTGTTGAAGGAAGTATGTCACTGTGGGTGTGGGTGTGGAGGTCTTATATATGCTCAAGCCACACCCAGTGTCTCAGTTTACTTCCTGTTGCCTGCACAAGATGTAGAACTCCCAGCTACCTCTCCATCACCATGTCTGCCTGCACCCTGCCATGTCTGCCATGATGATAAGGACTGAACCTCTAAACTGTGAGCCACCCCAATTAAATGTTTTCCTTTCGAAGAGTTGCCATGGTCATGGTGTCTCTTCACAGCAATAGAAACCTAAGTGAAACAGAAGTTGGTACCAGGGACTGGGTATTTCTGTGATAGGCCTGACATTGCTTCTGTTTGAAGGAATATGGACCTTGGGACTGTTGATTCAAAAAGCAGTTGAATACTTTAAGCGCTGCTTAATGGGGCAGCATTGCTAGGAGCATGGAAGACATTGGTGCTGAGCCTGATTTCACGAACTGTTGGGGCCTGGCTCAAAAGGTTTCAAAGGAGAAGAATATTAATAAGTGGCCTAGAGAATATTTTTGTGATATTTTGGTGAAGAAAGTGGTTCTGTTTTGCCTTTGTCTGAAGAGTCTGCCTGAGGCTAAAGTGAAAAGTTTTATATTAATTCTGTTGGCAGACAAAACAGCCTAGTATAGACTCTGTCATGTGGTTATTAGTGGTAATTTTATTAAATATTTATAATGAAAAGAAACAAGCTGAGAAAATAAAAATACAAAAAGTACAATTTGAGGAAAAAAGGGGCACCAGGAAGTGGAATGGAGCTTAGTCCTGTGTTCAAGGAGATAAACAGATTAATAAATGGAATAAAGGGAGTGGTGGCCTCAGGGTGAGATCCCATCCAGCTAAGTTTCCAAATTGTGAAAATGAATTTTAAAAACTGCTTAGAACTAGCTGTGGTGGTACACATCCTTAATCTCAGCACTCCAGAGACAGAGGCTGGTGGATCTTTGAGTTTGAGGTCAGCCTAGTCTACAGAGAAAGCTGAAAGACAGCAAAACTTAGGATGTGACAGTATCCACCGACAACAGAAATCTGGTGAAGATGTAATTGAAAGATCTCTGAGTTCAAGGCCAGCCTGGTCTACAGATTCAATTTCAGGTCAGCCAAGCTTAGGCAGTGAAGGAAACCAACAAAAAAGAAAACTGGTGATGATAGAATTGAACGAGGGGACCATGTCCCAGACCCAACAAGCAGCAGAACTTGGCAGCTTTGGCCACATGCTTCTGGCTTTAGAGTCAAGGACAGAAAAAAGGGTTTATGAAATATTTCTCCATGACTAAAGAAAGCTGATGACACAGGGCATGTGTGTCTGAATGGAGGTCTAGACAGGCAATTGTGTGAAGCTGTAAAGGAGAAACCTGGATTGCGTTGGAGACACCAAGATTTTAGAGATGACAGAGTCATGGGATACCTGTTGAGGAAGAGCTGCTGACCGGGAGTGGAACCAACCCAAGAGAGAGAAGTGTGTTGCAGTCAAGGAAGTTGAAAGGAGTTGGAGATCTGAAGAGCATTTTGACATCAGACATAGAGATGCAGAGTTTAAAGTTTGCCTAGCTGGTTTTTGGTCTTGCTTTGGTCCAGTATTTCCTTGCTATGCTTCTTCCCTTTGTTTTGAAATGGTAATGTGTTGCAGTATCAATGATGTCCACACAAGCCCAGAATGGAGTATAATAAAATTTTATTTACTAAGGAGTAAATTCACAAAAAGGGTTGTGATCCATAGTCCTCTGCATGCTCTGGAAATTGGAACTGAATCCAGCAGTCATGGGGCCCACACACACTTTCATGTCTGCATTTATAGCACATGAGACTGTGTCCTAACTAGGATGGTATCTTACAGGCTATTGGCTGTAGGAGTTCCCACAGCACCTCCCCTTCTGTCTAAATAAGAGAGTTCTAAGTTTAATACAAAACTATAGATAATAAGAACAAATATCAAGTCTAAAAATTAGAATTTCAACCAGCATAAACAACATCAAGCAAAAAACATACAGTAAATGTTTCAATAGTTATCCTATCCTAAGGAGAAATGAGAGGAAAGTAACTACAACTATCAACCCCATCAAAGACCTGAGAAAGGAAATAGTATGACTTGAGTAAACAGGAGGTACAATCATGCAACTTTCCAAAGGTGCAAGAAATGACAGAGACAACCGGCTACCTGATCAATCACCCAAAGTCTCATTTGCGATGTTGGGGCAACCAACTTTGGGTAAGGCCTAGAGTAACTGACAGACCATTTTTAGAGGCAGGAAAATTTTAAAAACCGTCTTACCCTGTCTTGACAAGGTTTGACAGTCTTTTTGCTTGTATCCTTTTTGTCCAGTCTGGACACCATGTATTTTGTCAGTGGTCAAGGCAGTTCTTTGCCCAAAGGCCAGTTTTGCCAAGAAGAAAGCAAGATCCAAGTAGATGTCTCCAGTGCTCAACAGTCTCTCAGGAATAGATCAGTGCTGTCAGAAGCAATCGTATCGCATGTCAACAGAACCCTAAGTTATTTAATTACCATATTCTATAATTCTTTGAAATGGTTGAAGATTACCTATCTATGTGGAATACAATCGCTATGTATCTGAAGAACCTGATTAGTCTAACTATAAGTATGATAAACATAAACTACTATTTACCTCTAATTCTTAATACCTATATAGCTTAAAGATTAAGGCTTTTTATTAAAATATTAAACAATCTTTAAACAAATGTGCAGCAAATGAGGACAATGACCTCAAAATATAAACAAGTATAAGTATCTTGATCAGAGTTTGAAATGTATAGTGCAATATGACGTTTATCCTAAAATTGCACCGATATACAAAATATCTTAAGCAGAGGTAGAAACATGCATGCATACAATTTGACAAAATAGCTTTGCATAGGTGCACAAATATTGTACACAGAGATAGGAGCATATTCAATATAACAAATATAATTTGAATTTGTATCAAAATATAAGAATCTATAACAATATAAATTGTCTATAAATAATAGCTCACAAGTATTCACTCTATTCCTCACTATGATTATTATTAGTGTGAGTAAGGTCACAATAATCTACCTATTATCCCATTCAATCCCTTTTTTTAAAAAGGGATATCTGAGCCTACTTAATTTCTACCCCTAACCCTATGCCATTTATAACCAACCCCTAATAGATGTCCCTAACTCTGAAGACAAACTTTGTTGGGAGAGGAGATGTGATCATGGGGGAGATGTCATTTTTATGAGATCCTGTAAAAACTAAAGTGATGGTTAAGTTTTAAGATTACTGTCTGGTACAATTGGAGACAGTCTCTGAGTAATTGGTTGGGTTTTTCTGAAGTTCTTGTTTGAAGTTCTGGTCAGAACGTTGTTAGAAGGTGTACCATTTCAGCTAGCCAAGTTGGAATCATCTTGAGCAGTTTGTAACCCAAAACCAATCTTAAAGTGGTGCTATCAGTATAATGACATCATATTAATCATGTGTAATCATTGTTGTGGGGCCCCATCTTCTTTCTGGAAACTTAAAAGATTACTGCAGGAAAATTTATTGTTCATTGTGGAAAACTTAAACATTATTTAAATAGACATATATTTAATAAAAGGTACCATAGAGACAAAAATAGGTATGGGGAGAGGTAAATTTTTTCCTAAATTTTTTTCTTCCTTCTGTCCCATACCAGATAGCTCCTGATATGAGACAGAAACTCTGAATTTTTCTTTTAACAACATGCTTGGACTTAGAGAAGGATACCACTGTCTAATTCCAAAGCCAGCTTTGATTTTTAAGTGAGTCATGACTATCATTATACTGAGAAGTTGGGAGATATGTATGTTTAGGTAGTGAAATTTAATCCTCAAAGGATATTGGTACCATAAATCAGATTTCTCTTTGTTTGGTGATTCTTTCTGGATAGCTGTCTTTTCTTCTTTAGGCATCTAGATGTCCAATATCTCTTGACTTTTTGAAGATGGGTATTTTCCTGCAAAGACAAGAACAGAACCCTGCTCCAATCCTTATGAGGTTTCCTTACCACTTGTAGTATTTTCACCTCTGTGGATGAGCTATCATTTCTCTTTCTAAAGAGGTTTCTCTTTTTCCAACCAGCAGGGTCCAGTAATGACATGAACTCTGGTCCCATGTTGGGCACCAAACTGTTGCAGTATGAACCATTTCCACACTTGTAGGAGGTCCTTCTGTTTATGTGTTGCTTTTATTGGTTAATCAATAAAGAAACTGCTTGGCCTGATAGGGCAGAACTTAGGTAGGTGGAGAAGACCGAACTGGATTCTGGGAGGAAGGAAGCAGAGTCAGAGAGAGAGCTGCCATGGAGCTGCCAGGTCAGATATGCTGAATCTCTCCCGGTAAGCCACGACCTCATGATGATATACAGATTAACAGAAATGGGTTAAATTAAGATGTAAGAATTAGCCAATAAGAAGTTAGAGCTAACGGGCCAGGCAGTGTTTAAATGAATGCAGTTTCTGTGTGATTATTTTGGGTGGAAGCTAGCCAGGTGGCCGGAACAAAGGGACCCTCCTTTCAACACACACTAGCCCAGAATGAGGTATAATAAAGGTTTATTTATTAGGGGATAAACTCACAGAAAGAATAATGATCTGTAGTCCTCTGCATGCTCTGAGAACTGGAACCGAATCCAGCAGCCAAGGGGCTGGCCCCATGCACACTTTTACATCTGTATAGTACATGAGACGACATCCAAAGTGGGCCAGTATCTTAAAGGCTATTGCCTGAAGGAGTTCCCATAGCACCAATGTATATTTTGTCATTATATGTTGAAAGTATGTGATCTGCTGTTTGATTTTGATTTTATAGGGGATTATAGTTAAGAGATTTTATGCATCTCAGAAGGCACTTTGAACTTTGGACTTTTAAATATTGTTGAACTGGGTGGTGGTCGTACACACCTTTAATCCCAGCACTCAGAAGGAAGAGGCAGGCAGATCTCTGTGAGTCTGAGGTCAGCCTGGTCTACAAGAGTTAGTTCCAAGACAGGCTCCAAAGCTACAGAGAAACCCTGTCTCAAAAAACAAAACAAAACAAAAATAAACATTGTTGAGACTCTGGGGACTTTTGAAGTTGGAGTAAATGTATTTTGCAATTTATGATGTTGTTATAAGCTTATGGGGACCAGGGAGTGGAATATGGTGGTTTGAACATAATTAGCCCTCATAAGTTCATATGGGGCACTGGAGTGGCACTATTAGGAACTGTGGTTTTGTTGGGGTAGCTGTGGCCTTGTTGGAGGAAGTGTGTCACTGTGGAGGCAGGCTTTGAGGTCTCATATATGTTCAAGACACTCCCAGTGTCTCAGTTCACTACCTGTTGCCTGTGAAAGATGTAGAACTCTCAGCCACCTCTCCAGTACCATGTCTGTCTACACACCACCACTTCCCACCATGATGACAATGGACTGAAACTATAAGTGAGCCATTCAATTCAATATTTTTCTTATAAGGTTTCCTGTGGTCATGATGTCTCTTCACAGCAATAGAAACCCTAACTAAGACATTGTCTTTACTGCTCTATAACCTTGGGAAGGGGCCTTGTGAATCTTGTAATTTTTAGGAGCTTCCTGAGTTGTCTGCCATTAAGTCTTAGAAATCCCTCCCTTTCCCTCCTGGAAGGAATCCCTCATCAATAAACAGGAAACCCTTTCCAACTCTGCTGCCCTCTCAGAAACATCCTTTGGGACATTAACACAACATGTTCAAATCTGGCATATGTGGCCTCAGAAACAAATGAAAAAAACAAGCCTTTCAGTATTGTGTGTTTTGGGTTTTCACTTTCAGTGGTTATTAATGGTTGATCTTGGTTGTCACCTTGACAGGATTTAGTATCTTCTAGGAGGTAAGTCTGGGTGATTCTGTGAGAGTTTTTCCATTCTAGTTTAACTGAGGTGGTATGACCCACCCTGAATGTGAGTGGCATCATCCCATGGGCTGGGGTCCTGAATGGAATAAAAAGGAAAAATGTGGTGGAGCATCAGATACTACTTTTTCTACTTCCTGACTACAGACATGTTGTGACAGCTGCCTCAGGCACCTGCTGCTGTAACTAGAGTCATTCCCTCTCACAATGATGCCTTCCTGGCCATGATGGATTGTGCTCTAATCTGTGGCCAAAGTAAACACTTCCTTCCTTAACTTGATTTTGTCAAGTATGTTGTCCCAGATACAGGAAAGTGACTAGTGAGGTGGGGTATGGTCAGATTCTCCAAACTCCAGGGCCATGAATTGTACTTTACCCCCTTTAGCCTCCTTGCTAGAGTCACATATCAGAGAGTACCTGCGTCTCACTGCTTTGTGCACATGCACTCTATTTAGGAAAACGGGATCCACTTAATTAACCAGCATGGCAGGATGTGGATCCCTCAAGGCCACCCAGACCTCTGTGGGGTGCTCATCCACAGAGGACTGGAGACAAACAAAGTTCTGAGGAAAGAATGCTAAGGTATACTGCAGGCCCTGCTGAGAAGGACACAAGCCACTCTCAGTCCCTGAAAATCACCTTGAAGAGAGCAGCACCTGTCCTAGTCACGGTTGCTGTCTCATGCCCAGGATCGTGTGTATATGTACATACAAGCTAGATGTGGTAAATGTACTGCTAAAATTCCAGCAACTGGGAGACTGAGGCAGGAGGATCACCAGTTTGAGACTCCTGGGCTATATTATGAGTTTCAAGGAAGCCAGGAACAAAATAGTAACAGTCTCTTTCAAAAAAAAAAAAAAAAAGCAAGCAAACACACAAAAATTCTTTCTACAAAGCCACTGTAATGGGAGCCATAACCGTAATTTCAAATTATTCTCCTAGATCCATAAATATTCTACCCAGGCTGAATGTACAACCTAAATAGGACCATGGAGACATCACCAACCCCTGAATCTTTTAATTGATGACACTGAATTCTGCCATGAATTTTTTTTTTTTTTACGATCAAGGTAGAAGGAGAAGGTTCTAGTGCTTTCCATTGGTTCCTTTCTGCATTCATGACCCTGAATATGTCAGAGAACAAAGGTGGGGATACAACTGCCAAGTGTACCTGCAACACTAGTGTTTTTTTTTCTTTTTTCCTTTTCTCTTTTTTTTTCTTTTTTTATTACTTAAAAAATACCAATCCAAATTCCCACTCCCTCCCCTCCTCCAAGTCCCCTCCCTCTCTCTCCACAGACCCTCCCCCCACCCCTCCAACCCTAAGAGAGTGCCATGCACCCTGCCCTGTGGAAAATCCAAGGCCCTCCCTACTACATCTATGTTGAGCAAGGTTTACATCCAAAGAGACTAGGATCCCATGAAGCTGGTATATGCAGTAGAGACAAATCCCAGTGTCACTATCAGCGACCCCTCAGTCTGCCCCAGCTGTCAACCCCCTTCAGAGGGGCTTTGTTGTTCACATGCTTGTTCACTCCCAGTCCAGTTGGAGTTGGTGAGCTACCATTAGCTCAAACGAACTGTCTCAGTGGATGACCCCTTCATGGTCTTGAATTCCTTGCTCATACTCTCACTCCCTCCACTCTTCAACTGGATCTTGGGAGTTCAGCCCAGTGCTCTGATGTGGGTCATTGCCTTTGTTCCCCATCTGTTGTTGGACAAAGGTTCTATGGTGATATTTAAGATAATTGTCAGTCTGACTACAGGGTAAGGTCAGTTCAGACACCCTCTCCTCTATTGCTTAGGGCCCCAGCTGGGTTCATCCCTGTGGGTTCTTGGGCATTTTTCTAGTGCCAGGTTTCTTGCTAACTCCATAATGACTCCCTCAATCAAGATATCTCTTTCCTTTCTCTCATATCTGTCCTTCCTCCACCTCGACCATCCCATTCCCTCAAGTTCTCCTCCACCTCCTTTCTCCCCACCCCTCTACCTCCCGCTCCCTGCTCCCAAATTTTTGTCTGATTCTAATTTCCAGGTGGGTCTATATATGTTTTTCTTTGGGTTCACCTTATTACTTAGTTTCTCTAGGATCCTGAGCTATAGGCTTGTTGTCCTTTGTTTATGACTAGTAACCACTTATGAGTGAGTACATACCATATTCGTTTTTTTGGGTCTGGGTTACCTCACTCAGTCCATTTGCATGCAAAATTCAAGATATCATTATTTTTTACTGCTGAATAGTACTCTAATGTGTAGATGTGCCACAATTCCTTTCTTCAGTTGAGAGGCATCTAGGTTGTTTCCAGGTCCCAGCTATTACAAATACTGCTGCTATGAACATAGTTGAACAAATGCTCTTGTAGTATGATTGAGCATCTTTTGGATATGTTCCCAAGAGTGGAATTGCTGGATCCTGAGGTAGGTTGATTCCCAGTTTTCTGAGGAACCATCACATTGATTTCCAAAGTGGTTGCACAAGTTTACACTCCCACCAGCAATGAATGAATGTTCCCCTTGCTCCACATCCTCTCCAGCATAAGCTATCATTACTGTTTTTGATCTTAGCCATTCTGGCACGTGTAAGATGGTATCTCAAGGTTGTTTTGATTTGCATTTCCCTGATAGCTAAGGACAAAGAACATGCCCTTAAGTATCTTTTGGCCTTTTGAAATTCTTCTGATGAGAATTCTCTGTTTAGTTCAGTATACCACTTTTTTTTCTCATTATTTATTTTATTGTTGAAAATTTTAAGCATTTTTCCCATATTCTTTTATTTTATCCATTCAAAAAAATTTACATTTCCTCCCCTTCTCCCAGTCCCCTCCCTCTCCCCCCTCCTCCCTCCCACTGCTTCCTTAAAAAAGGGCATGGTGCCCAGCTCTGTGGGAAGTTCAAGGCCCTCCCCCCTCCATCCCAGCCTAGGAAGGTGTGCATCCAAATCGACTAGGTTCCCAAAAAGATAATACATGCAGTGGAGATAGGTCTTAGTGTCATTGTTGATGGCTTCTCATTCTGCCCTCATTGGCAGCCACATTTAGAGAGTCCAGTTTGATCATATGCTCATTCAGTCCCGGTCCAGCTGGATTTGGTGAGCTCCCATTAGATCAGGCACA